>JAQGBT010001561.1:0-30822 GCA_034698585.1 Disparrhopalites patrizii | reverse complement strand
ATGTGTTTTCATTGTTGGTTTCTTGAAAACTAAATGTGTTTTCATTGTTGGTTTCTTGAAAACTAAATGTGTTTTCATTGTTGGTTTCTTGAAAACTAAATGTGTTTTCAATGTTGGTTTCTTGAAAACTTTTGTTTTCATTTTTGTTTCTTGAAAACGTTTGTTTTCATTTTGTTTCTTGAAAACGTTTGTTTTCATTTAGTTTCTCGAAAACGTTTGTTTTCATTTTGTTTCTTGAAAAGGTTTGTTTTCATTTTGTTTCTTGACAACGTTTATTTTCATTTTGCTTCTTGAAAATGTTTGTTTTCATTTTGTTTCTGAAATAGCAAGTTTGTTTTCGATTTGGCTGCAATTAAATCTATTTCTCTTTCTGCTAAACATATTATTTTTATTACATTTTAAGACTAATAAAGACATCGGGAAACGTTTATAATAATGTGGCTTTTTTGCAAAAGTTTTTTCAATTTTTTTCCCCCACTGGTGGTTTACATATGGAATTTTGAAGAAAGGATTCTGATATGTAGCATTTTAACCTACAACCAAAAAAAATACGTTATTAAATTTCTTCTCATCGATTTCACATTATACGTTTTTAAAACATAAGTCTACAGTTCACAAACGTGGCCATTTGCATGTAATTGTGACCGCCCCCATCTTCAATTGTGATAAACATTTATAATATTATGAAAGAAATGTTATTGTAAGTAATTACAGAATTACAAGCGTACATATACGTTTGTAGGGTTATCCTGACAGTCTGCTTGAAGAATTTTCTAAAACCGAGAAAAAAAAGAAATAACAGGTTAAGCTACTACTTGAATGTCCCCCGAAAAACTTCGAATTTTTTATTTATTTAACATTTAATGATTTAATTTTGCCTCTTATAATTAATGAATAATAGTTTCCTAATTTTGCATCTTTTGTTTCATTACGCGTACTTCTTAAATTGGTGGATGGCTACAATTACTCAGTTGGACACAAAAGCTGCACCATACGCATGTAATCATATAAAATTCGTTTTCTACGGGATTTGAATGGGATCATAAAAATAAAACATTAGCCAACTGATCCAAAAATCCAAAAAAAAACGACATCTAAAATAAAGAAATCAAAATGCCATTGCAAAAAACCGCATCAAAATTGGTCATTGCATTCTCCCACCATAGCCGAATCCGATGGAGTGCAAATGGGCGAATTTCGCCAGGTTGGCCGGGATTGAAATTGGTTTTCCGCAACCATTGAGGCATTACGTAGCTTCTGGATGATCCCATTTAGGGAATAAAATACCTACGCGAAGTGTTAATAAATTTCTTCTATAAAGGATTGTATTGCGGAGACTGAAAAATCCCCATGCGATGACCGCTCCACACCATCTCTGCTCAGCTCCGTAGAATGTACTGGAAGCCTCGCGAGAGCAGCAGGCGATTCAAAAAAAAAAAAAAAATACATGATTCATTTTCTTTTCCCTTCCCGCAATAGGATCTTTCACAATTCATATTTCCTTCGCAAGTGCTAGCTCCAGCTTTGCTGATAGTGCTCTTTCGTGACCAACTAATTATTCTGGGATTATTGTGTTTGTATTTAATATTTATACATATTTCCAAACCACAGTATTTTACAGCCAGTGTGTGAAGTTCCTGGAGAACGTGACAACCTCAAGACTTCCATTGAGTTTTAGGGCCGAAATTTACTTTTTTCGCCGGTGAGGAATTTTCAAGTCACAATGCCGAACGAGGTAAGTTCAAGGGAAATTAAAATCCTGTTCTGTAACTAGTTATCTATTAGTCAAGATCATTTTTATTAGTAAAGCTACCACCTGCATGTCAGTTTGCTTGATTTAGTTGGAATTACTGTAACACGTAACAATGGACTTGCTAATCAGTCAAGTCAAAGGTCAAAGTATACGTGGCAATTGGCAATGGCAATTCAATTATCAACATTTTTTAGTATAGTTTAGGTTTTTCCTCCCGACTGTTGTTTTTTTGGGTAGCTTCTGTAATTTTCCGATAGAGTTAAATTTGTTATTTTGAGTCTACAAAAAATTAGTTTGGTGGATTTTTATTTAGCCCGTGCCTCGGGGATGTCCTTGTTACATAGTTAAAATGTAAAATTGAGTTCCAAAATCGTGAAGTTGAGTCGTTGATGATTTGTTTTATTTTGGTTTAATTAAAGGAAGCAATTAAAGAGAAGGAATTGGGAAATGCCGAGTATAAGAAAAAGAATTTCACGGGGGCGTTGGAGCACTACCGTAAAGCCGTGGAGCTTGATCCCACAGACATAACATTCCGCAACAACATCGCTGCCGTGTACTTTGAGCAGAAGGAATACGACGCCTGTATCAAAGAATGTATTGAAGCTGTGGACGTGGGCCGTGAAAATCGAGCTGACTATAAACTAATTGCTAAAGCTTTTACGAGAGCCGGCAACGCCCATAAGAAGAAAGGGGATTACAAAAGTTCTAAAGCTTGCTACGAAAAATCCTTAAGTGAGCACCGGACCCCCGAAACTAAGACATTAATTTCCGAAGTGGATGCAATCATTAAGGAGGAAGATCGGAAGGCGTATATTGATCCAGTTAAAGCTGAAGAGGAAAAGGAGCAAGGGAATCAACTGTTTAAAAAAGGTACCATTTACACGTGGATAGCTACTGGAAAAATATTGTTGTTTTGAATTTTTAACTCCCTACGATTTCATGGGTGATTTCGATTAAGGAGCACTTTAGTTAGTATTCTTTTGAATCACTTCTTTGTTCAGCAAGGCATAAGAATGCCGATATTGATGAGACATTCTCATTCAGTGTCTAAACTTTGTTTTTCTTTTCAGGTGATTATGGAGCGGCCGTAAAACATTACAATGAAGCCATTCGTCGTAATCCAGATGATGCAAAATTATATAGTAACAGGGCTGCCTGCTACACAAAACTGGCAGCTTTTGACTTAGGGCTAAAGGATTGCGATACGTGCCTTGAACTCGATCCAAAATTCAGTAAGGAGATTGTGAAGAGTTTTAGATATAGTGTGCTGATAACTTTCGTTGCTAAAAATCGCCAAATTGACGCTAATTGTTATTTTTCAGTTAAGGGATGGATTCGGAAAGGCAAAATCTTGCAAGGAATGCAAGACGCAGGGAAAGCAATGAGTGCGTATCAGAAGGCCCTGGAGATAGATCCTAAAAATGCGGAAGCTTTGGAAGGTTACCGTCAAACGATGTCAGCTGTTCATTCCAATCCAGAAGAAATGCGTAAGCGTGCCATGGGTGATCCTGAAGTCCAGGCTATACTCAGAGATCCAGCTATGCGTATGATTCTAGAGCAAATGCAGAATGATCCTAAGGCTTTACACGAGTAAGTTTGATCGAAGTATTTTTCGTATTCGTATGTGTTGGCATACCTCTGCTCTTATATTTACAATAGACGACGAATTAATTATTGTTTTTTTGATGATTTCAGCCATTTGAAAAACCCTGAGATCGCCGAAAAAATTCAGAAGCTTCTTGAAAGTGGTCTTATTTCCATTCGCTAGTAACTTGTTCATTACTTACGTTTTGCCCAACTGCTTGCTGATTTACTTCCTTTTCTTAAATATTCTTAAAAAATAACTACTGTTACTAATTACTCTATATAAGTAATGCACGTACGGATGCGTGAACACTGTTGTGATTGGAATGAAATTGGCAAATAAAGATAATTTTCTGTAAAACAATTTTCTATGTTGGAAAGATTAGTGGTACAATTTTTTTAAGATTCAGGCGTTAAACAGTTTCTGTATTTATTTGAGACAACGTGATTCATGACTACAAGAACTACTTTTGAATTACAAGTTGAGGAAAACTATGATGCCAATTTAGTTGCATATGAACACAAATGTCACTTGACAGAAAAGAGTTAGGCAAAGGACGAAGACAAAGCTGTCGAAAATAAAATAGTGGCAAACTAGAACTAACGGATATTCGAAACGCTGTGATTAGATTTATGTAGAAAAGCCTTGTATATATCGTAGAAAATTAGCTAATTAAACAACTCTTTACGTGTATCTTCATCACGATTTCGAAGATTGCGAATTATTCCATTTATTCTTCCTCTAAACCTAATAGAGGCTTTAAATCTGTGGCTGCATTATACGTTTCCAAAATGTCCTGAAGGAAAAAGAAATACGTTTAATTTTTTACTACAGTTCCGATGCTCAACTCAAGAATTTCAAGATTGGTCTTTTAGCAAATCATTTCGGTAAAACTTTAAAAACCATGATGTTATTCATAATAATGATAAATCTAAAACTTACGAGGCTATCATCATCATTGGGTTCGGTCGCCAAAACTTCTTTCACGAAATCAACAAAGCCCAACTCCGGCTTTAAATAATTCTCCACTAACTGCTCGTATTCACTGAGGATGTAGTACATAACTTGTAGAACCGCACCAAGGGTCTCACGTGGACTACTTTTAACTCGTACACGATCACAAAGCTCTTGTAGTATCGCTTTATAATAATCACGGGGCTCAACTAGAAGTCAAAAATCCATATTTTGTTCCCGATTTTCATCATAACCCTTCATACAACATATCATTCTTGGTGATGGTACCAGAACTTACTAGTATTTCCATTTTGCTCTTTGTCGTATAACATCAGACTTCGGAGAATGTATCCCGCCTTCCGAAGGGTCTTGGTCCTCTCAGATTGGCGTAAAATAGTGTAGATTAAGTCTTCTCCATTATTTGCCTTCATTTGCAAGATTGCATTGGAATTTCCCCTGATAAGGCATGATACAGCTGAGAAACCGGCATCCACTACTTCGTCTTCACTTTCTACAATTAATTTGTCTAGAATAATGGGAAGTACATCCTGCTGATGGTAAAATTTCCAAGCAAACGGATTATTCTGAGGTATGACGGCCAATATATTATAAGCCTGCTTTCTTGTAGCTTCATCCGGAGAATCTATATACTTCAGAATTTCCGACAGTCCTCCGATTTTCAAAAAATCTAGAAGTAAATTGTTTTTTTAGAATATAAAGATAAAACAATATTATGTGCATACACAAATGTGGAAATTCCATCCCATCAGCTAACGGGGCTACACATCAACTTTAGTTACATGATAAAAGCTACATCAATATATGAACGGCTGTAAGTGTACCATTAGCAAGATCCAGCTCGTCCACATGGTAAGCAATAAACTTAAGGTCCTCCATTTGGGCTTCCCGGATTTCCTGGTTATCAGATGGTCCCACAGAAAGGCGTAGGGTTGACGCTTTAAGTTTTACAACCACATCATTTGCGGAAGCAAATTGATGTATGGCTTCCGCTAAAAACTTTTGCCTCTGAATAAAAAAAATAAAACAAAAAAATATGCACTTGAATGGTGTTCAAGAATGATTTTTACAAAAATGTTGAAAAATCGCAAATGTTCCTTCACGCAGATCGGTAATAGAGCAGTACCTCTGCGTCAGTTTTCATTTCGTTAGGAGGAGTCGGATGTGATGCTGATAATTCCGAAGCCAGTCGAAGTAGATGAGTTAAGTCTTCTGGGTCCTTCTTCTTCTGCTAATAACAAAAATAATTAACACTATTCACATTTGATCCAGATTGTAATTTGTGAGAATATGTGGTAAATACTCCCTCAAAGGTTGCAACAAGTAATGATCTAATCACAAGATCACACAGCAATTGAGATTAATGATCACACAACTTACTCTCGCTGAATCATTGTCAGAACCAGGGGGTGCCGGGGCTGGGATGGGATTCGACGGGACGGCCGTGCCACCAGACATATCTGAGAAGCCGGCAACCACCGCCGAAAACGTCTTCATGACCGCATTCTTCGCCTTTTCTATCGTCCCTCCTCCGGATGCATTGGTCTTATTATTATTACTATTGTTTTTCCCATTCCCTTGATCCTTTTTATCCATTGGAAAGCCGTTTCTCCTCCAGGAAATTCCTCTTCCAGTCTCGTGGTAGTTTAACACAGGAAAGCCCTTCTAACCTATCCCACATAAACTGCAATCGTGCAGCTCTAATACACCTCAATATACGTCGTTCGATGGCCTTTGAGGAACTATAATTATACCAATATCAAAGCAATGTGGTAATTATGCAATAAACTGGGTTGTGGACGTCAATACACGCGGACAATTTAAACGATTGACTGGAAGTTCACAGACAGATACATCCACACACTCTCCAGGATATCCGTCGTCCAGTTATCACGTCCAGACTCCAGACCTATCCACTCCCTCACTTTTTCTCAAATTATGTCTATAGCAGGTTGAAACTATTGAATTTTATTGATCCACGGTGCTGTGGACGTAGTAAGTTCCAAAAATAGATAATGAAATTATCACTGGAGCTACTGGAGAACACTATCACACAACACTAATCTTAATGTAGGAATAGTTTGACCATAATTAAGGATGCAGTGTGTAACACGTTACAAGCTCATTTGGACTCTTCGAATTCCGAAGATTCTCCTGTATGTTTTACAATCCCTAGTTTTCTTAGTAAGGTCAGGTAACTTGATTTGTTGACCGATTTTTGTCGGAAATATATATGCAGGGTCACAGTCACAGGCAGGAGGCGAATAAGGATTTTATTATGAAATCTGGATTTTATGTAAATCTTTATATCGGATTATCGGATTATAGGTATATATATTGGATTCGTCCCGTATATACAGGGTAAAATCAAGGTCGTGCATAATTAAGCAGAGATTTCAAACTTGCTCGCTCCGTGATTCTTTTGCCAAGGATATCTTCGTGTCATTTTAAATTCATTATAACGATAAAAGATTATATTTTACCACAACAAAGTGCACATCAAGCGATCAGGCACAGGTCACAGCTACACGGAGATATGCAAAAATATTTCGCATATTCTAATGATTCTTGGTGTGGATGTGCATATGGCCTTTTGACCTGAGTTGAGTTTAATGTCAAATAAATTATAAAGCACCTCAACGAAGAATTTGTGATGCCCTTTATATGCCACTTATTAGTATTAGCAATTTTATTAGTACTTTATTTTATACTCATTTCGCGGATACTTGCAGAAGCTCACGCAAGAAAGGTAGGTCATGCTCTCAGGTCTCGCCGTAAAATATTAATTCTTGGAGCAATTCAATGTGCCCCGGGACAATGAAAAGCACTCATAGACGTTCCCATCAATGGGTTATACCGATATATAAGACAATCCTTTGAATATTACATAAGGCCGAAATACGTCTGACAGAAAAATTTCTTAAAAAAATGATGTAAGCAATTGCATTTACATGTACATGAATAATTTATCCCTGCCAATGAAAAGGACCTCGAACTGTCTGGCAAATACAGTAACGGTCCCATTTAGTTGGGGAACGTTCTTAGTTCATTCATTCTTTGTAAATTTTTGTCCTGGAAAATACAAAACTGAATGTAAGTATACCTCTGCATATTTTGCCGTAACTGGATTTGATGTGTTTTGGCGGCATGTATTGAGTGATTTGGCATTAATATGCTGGCGTTTAATGTGATTTCTGGTTAAATGCGGCAGACTGCGAGGGACTTAATAATTTATTTGACAGAAATAATATTTAGTTTTTGGGTTGATTTTTGGGCTTAAAATGAGAATGAAAAATGCACGATCTAATCTCGTGACTCTTGAAGTACATCTTACATAGGTTTAAGTGAAAGTTAAGCGCCATAGAGAATGGACTACCCATTCGTGAGGGTTGAGGTATGGAATATTTATGAGATGAAGAACCAAATTAAAGCACGTTTTTCGGATGCCTTTAAACGTGAATGAGTGCGGTAATGAACGGAGATAAAAACAAACAACAGTAAATGTGAAGGAAAAAGTCTAAAAAAATTTTTTTTTATTATCAATCATTCCAAGAGACATAAACAAGTTACTATATTATCATTTATCATTCTCCAAAAAAACATATATACATGGCCTTTTAAATATCATGCCCCATATGCAGTCTAATCTGGTTAAAAATACAATGATTCCGGCAAAATACGGCCAAAACTGCCATGCACAAGTCATAATTGGACTTCTTGACGAGCATTAATTACAATGTTTCTAAATTCTACCTCACACAGATTTTTACAGGCTTTATACAAATGGCAGTTTGTCATATACAAATAGCATTTCTCTTACAATTTCTCATCACAGACCTACATTTTATTGTAGTTTGACTGTCTTCGCTGCCGATTGTACATGTAAATCACGAAGCCTCCGGTGGCAACTAGGAGCGTGACTAGGACGATGGCGGTGATCATCATTCTCAAGCCATCTGCGAAGCAGTAAGACCCTGCAATTTGAGATGATAAAAACAAAATTTAGAAAAAAATTTAACAACTGCTCACAAATGAAGTACAATTTTAAATATCGGAAGTCCTCTTTCCAAACCGGATGAAATAGTTGATTGCAATATTGTAAATAAAATTGCGCTATAGAACTTACTTGGTCCAAAATCCAAGCCATTTTTAGCCAGAGGAGTTCTGTGGAATATTTCAATCTGCGCATGCGCCACGCGCAATGTGGCGTTCCCCACAGGGACGTCCTGCATGGATGAGCAAAAGTACGAAGTTCCTAGCGCCGTTGAGAATTTCTCCAGAGTCGCAGCTTCCAACGTGTATGTTTTGTCTGTTGCGTACGTAACAAATTATAATTAATGTCAAATATTTAATTCACACATGTATGTACAAAAATTGTTCCTGAAAAAAGGAAATTGTATATTTTAATCTCTGGAAATAAAAACTTACTGGGCTCGGTGGAATCCCGGAATTGGATGGGATTTGCATGGATCTGCGCTGTGAAGCGCTGCAAGCAGAAAAATCCCTCCACGCCATCTGGTCTTCCCGTGGTGGTGTTCCTGGTGAAAAGAAAGGTCACTTGATTGTTTGGAGTTGCTTCGGTCGTGTTGGAATTCCCCGTGTCATTATTATCACCCTGCAGCGTCTGCACGGGCCACGTGAGGGTAATTGTTTGAACACGTGAACTGTTGGATCCACACGTCCCTGAAACGGTCGAGTTTGGCGAAATAATTACATGTGCGTTCGTCAACTGGAAAAAAATTAGAACACGGGTGTTGCTTTATCCTTGATTATCTAATTGAATATATTCAAATGTATGCGCATATGGCATTTTTAAAGGAAAAAATGCATTTTAATAATCTAGGAAATTCTTACCTTCCCCGTTTGTCTCGTGTAGGGAATGAGCAGCTCGTACGTCCCGGATATCAAAATACAGGATTTATTCGAGGCTGTGTCTGCCAGGCTCCAGCGGACATCTCGAGGGCAATTTTCAATCCATTGGCTTTGAACTGGAATTTCAACGAAATAAATTAGCCACCATTAAAATTGTCCACAGAATGTCCTCTGATTTCAAATAAATTACTATATTTAATTAATTAATTAAATTGTTTTGTAATTTTTATGTTCTTGTATCCTCTCCAGCAAAATGCTATTGGAATAGAAAAATGCATGTACAACATAAAGATAACTGAAAACAGCTGAAACCAACTAACAATGAAGAAAATAATGAAAAAGAGTTTCCAAAATGTTTTCAAAATTCCAAAAATTTTTAAAAATGTACCTTGTGCCAGCATAAAACAGCTGAAAAAAGGAAGGCTTACGGATGTCCAAAATTTCATGATGAAACTGCGTTTAAAAAAAAAAAAAGAACCCGAAAAACAATTAAGGAAAGTTCCACAGTAATTTTCCACGTGATCCTTTTGGACACAAGAACAGAGTTGTGGCGAGACTGGCTTCAAAAGAAGGAATGACTGTTATGTAAGCAACCCCGTGCCTTTTTTTGTGGTAGAAAGGGAAAAAAGCTGCCTGACAAGTGCGTATTCTTTGAGCAGAAATGGCTTTGAGCTTCCCAGAGGTTTCACGTTCCCCTAATACTAATATAACCTTTCCAGCACTCTGCTTTCGACTTGTTTTTAACGTCCTCCGTATCTATTTACACGTTGTGGACAGGTAAGACGTTGGATCTTGATACACGCCGTACGTACATTCGCCAGGAGACTTCTGGGGAGCCTCCCCAAAGAAACTATTGAAAAAAGATTAAACTCAGCCCCTAACAAAACTCATCCATCACGACAATGAAGCAAAGCACCTTTTTCATTGATAATACAAATACTTTTAGGTTTTAGGTCTATTATAAGCCAATTTGAAATCCATGAGATCTTTGCGTGCTTCCTTCTCTCTTTACAAGAGAATACACACGTATTATTCAAATACGTAAAGATAGTCATTGGGAAAGTTACGTGAGGATGCATTCGGAAATATTCAGGGCTTCTTGGTGGTTGTGCTCATACTTTTTCAGCTATACGTTAACCCACATTTGTCAATGCTAAGTCAAAGGGAAGAATGATAGGGTGAATGTCTCATTAAGTTTATCATCACGTTCTGCTTTCCGCTATAATTAGATTTTCCAATCCGCAGCATTTCCCCCAATTGTCAATGTCACCATCTACGCTTCGTTTCTTTCTCCAGATGTTTTACGACAATAATAATTAATAATGATAAATGAATAATAATAATGCTTTCCCAAAGGAAAAATAAAGGGGAAATGCTGCGAGTTATACTCAACTTCCGTTTTTGGGCAGTGAAAGCTCAGTAGCCACAGAGCCACATTTAGACTTAAATTTTAATGCTCTTTTAATTAAAGTTTCAAAATCTTCGTGTGTCACTCAAAGCTTTCCTGGAATTACTGTGCACGGCTGTGGGAAAACGTGAAGGCAAAATATAAGTAGGTGTAACAAAGGTATATGTACATTTTTTTTTTTTACTGAAAATGCAATGAAAGGAAGTGAACAACTATATGGGAAGCTTCAATGCGCGAGACGTATGCCAACGGCCATACCACGTTGAAAGCACCAGTTCTCGTCCGATCACTGAAGTTAAGCAACGTCGGGCCCGGTTAGTACTTGGATGGGTGACCGCCTGGGAACCCCGGGTGCTGTTGGCATTCATTTTTTGCTCTTTTATTCTTCAAATTCTTTGTGTGGATCCTTCAGTTTAATGTAAACCGTATAGTCATTGGATTGCGTTTCAGAATTCTTTAATGACAAGTAATTGTTTTTTTATTTAATGGCTTACTTCAATGTCATACTTAGGAAGATTTCCGTTTCAAGTATTGACATACGCAATTAATTTCGAGATTCAAGATTAGCGCATTAGAGTGGAATGTTTTTACTTTTTTGTATACTGAACAGATTGAAAAGGTGTTACTAAACAGTGTTATTATTTAATGTTATTGTCGAATATTACGCTGACGTTCCAATAAATCTTCTACGCGTGTTTCAACACAAAAATTCCCAAGAAAAAGTTAATTTTGTGATGAAAAATATATGTACATAAATACATATTCACAAATTATGGAAAACAAAATGTACACCTGCACAAGTAATTAAGTGTGGGAAAGGCAAAAAATTTGAATGCCAACAGCACCCGGGGTTCCCAGGCGGTCACCCATCCAAGTACTAACCGGGCCCGACGTTGCTTAACTTCAGTGATCGGACGAGAACTGGTGCTTTCAACGTGGTATGGCCGTTGGCATACGTCTCGCGCATTGAAGCTTCCCATATAGTTGTTCATTTCATTTTATTGCATTTTCGGGGAAAAAATATCTATCTCGGTGACACATATTTATATTTCATGAAGATTTTAAACCGTGAGGAACATATGTATAAAATTAATGCTAATTGTAAGTCTGCTCTGTGGCAACTGAGCTCTCACCTCTCACTGTCCAAATATAAATGGATTTTATTTTGAATATAACTCTTATTGCATTCAAGATCATCTTGCATTAATGGTGTATTCAATTTCAGTCAAATTTCCTGTTCTTCAAGATTTGTTCGCTAAAGAAAGACACGCTTCCAGAATAGACGTTATACATACAAATTATTTTTCCCTACGTCAAATAGAACATTAGGTATATAATATACAGATATGAACATGTGTATGAAGGGACGTTGTACAATTTGTAAGCAATAAATTGAGATTCGAGAGCAAAAGTTCACATTTATAATATCATTTTTATTTAATCCACATGTATTATTACGGGTCTCGGAAATCCACACATAAAATCAAGGTACTCTATTCACACATACAGAATGTAAGTTCTACTATGCCTACACGGATATCTATATTCAAAGGAAAAAATAATCATTCTTTTCATTTATACTTATTTTACACTTTACAAAGGGTTAAATTACGGGACAAATACCGTTCCCAGTCATACATTTCTATATCTATACTTTGTCATTTTGGGGTAATAATTTTTGTAGGAATATATATTTTTTCAAATTAAATACTAACTCCATAATATTCTGGTAGGCCTTTGCGGCTGGGAAATGTTACCAAAGGGTAAAGCCAAACAAATTAAATAAGCGCAGGAGATATATTTAAAAGTATTTGTTTTTATATATATATACATACCTTACAATTTTATGGTCATAGGGTACAATACATGATTATATAATGTGAATGTGTGATATTTTGTGCTACATTTTTTCTTTATTTACAATATATTTTGTTGTAAATTTGATATGATTCCGAATTCAGGTATGTTTGACTTGTTTTTTCATTTATTTTCTACGGACCCCTCTGGGCAGGCTGGATCTATGTTGTCTAATAAATGGTAGGAATATGCTAACATATTTTTTTACAATCTTGCCAATTTCACTTTCACACCTGGAGAGCATAATTATGCAAGTCCCAAAGGACTGCTAATGACCAACAAATAAATAGAAGCCATGATAATATTCACGACCACAATGCAAACATTGGAACACTAAAATAACAATGGGGCAAAACGTTTTGACAAATAATAAAAAACAAAAAGGATTTTTTCCGTGAAGACTTTGTATTTCGTAGGGAAATGTCCAATGAATGTCTAATGTATAACAATGGGCAATTAAGTACATTCGCTACGAGTGATAATCTTTGGAGAGGGAATAATAAAAAAAATTGTGATAATTATTATTACTGACATCTTTATTAATCTATTTTTATGAACAACTTAATATATAAAGATTTTGTTAAATTTAATTTAAATCTTGATAACTTCATTATGTACAATTTGAATAATACAAATGTTGTTTCTATTTTCTACGCTATTTAAACCTACATTAATTTTCAAGCACCCATCTCTCTCGCCCATATAATGCACATTCAAACCACACAATAATTCCTGTCTTGATTACGCTTTTTTCAATACGATTAATTCCAGAGAGAACTCGAAAAAAAATTGACTAAATTTTGTTAACTATTTTAGAAGGAAGGAACAAGCCAACACTATCATTAGGTTATCTGACAACGACATATGTTTCCATAAATTATTGTATATATATAGTTATAATTTCTGTGGTTTTTCTATTTTTTTCTGTAGCAGTAATAAAACATTGTACAAAATCCGTTTACAAAAAAAAAATTATACAGAACTGTATCATTGTAAGCTCATTTACACTAGGTCCAATTATTAACACATACATACATGTCCAACATTTGTGCAAAATTCACCTTATAGTCTAAGTGTGTATATGTATTTTTTATTATAAGAAAATTGCACTGGCAAAAAAAAATCTGTGGAGATTTTCGATTGATTAAGAAAACTCAAATGGGAACAAACATTTATACAATAAAAAAATGGAGCCAGTCACTGGCAAAAATATACACATATTCACAAAAAAAAACTGTTGACTGATTTCTTTTATACTTTAATGGTAATTCATTATATTAGCAGTCCTCAGCGTGTACAACTAACTGCTTATCTTTAGAATGCAACAGGAAATTTTTTTTACACAAAAAAATAAATAGTCAAAAGAAAAAAAAAGTTACGTACTTACAAAGAAATTCCTGAGAAGCCATTTGGACCTGAATGTGAATGGCTCATTAATAATGTCTTTGTTTTTTTTTATCTCTAAAAATTGTAAAATCTTCGCTTTTTTTTTGTGTCTGCGCAATCCGATCTATAAATGGTCCTTCAACGAACATAATTTGAATAAGGTCATTTACATTAATGTCAAACATTGTGCTTCGGAAACAAAAAAATTTCAGAGCATTTAAAATGATTACATACATTGGAACACAAGAGAAAACAATGAATACTAAAAAAATTACAAATGAACTAAGAATTAAAATCTTAAAATGTGTATTATAATAATACCGTGTATACTAAGAAATACTGATAAGATTCAGAAACTCCATTTTCCTATTTTTTTATACATATTTATGCCTCGATTTCTGCTTTGTCTACGCGGTCCGCGCGTGTGGTTGGTTTTTTGTTAGTTTTTAGTAAAACGATTATAATTTTGTAAGATGTTAAGCAAAGATTAAACGTTTGTTACAAAAGTGTGCAAATACTAAAAAATACAAGTAAAAGTATATTAATCATCATCGTAATTTCATATTATCAACACCTTGTCCTTACACTGATGTCAAAAAGAAAAAAATTCGAACTACAGCTATTTACCAGTTACTAAAAAAGATCTACCAACTAATTCTTAATAAAGTTCTCAGTCTAACTTGTAATCAAATAATTATCTCTAATGAAATGATCATTTACAGGAAAATAATTATTGTAATGGACGACTACGGTGTAGTACTGTAAATATATACAATGAAAAAAATCTAAACATCTTGAACGTCAAAATGACAATAATTACATACAATAATATAACCGAAAATTTAAGCAAGTAAGAAATGGACAACTCCACCAAGCATTTTTTTGAAAGAGAAAAATGACTATAAAAAATGTACACACACAGATTGATTAAGTACATCTTCCATCAATGATTTCCACATATTCTTACCACACTTACAATTATATACTGAATATGACTTATTACACATATGTAATGTATATTTTGTATGTTATTACACGTATCAAAAAGTCTGTAAACTATTTACGGACGTAAATGTGCAAGCAAAATTGACATGTTCATATTGTGTATTATGCTTCTATAATTTCTATATAAGACCCAAGGCATTACACAACTTCAATCCCATTCAAAAGGAAACTGAACGCAGTAAAACTTATTTTTAAAGACATTATAAGTACGCAAATAATGTCGAAATTTTACCATTTTATCCCCTGAAATTCGTATATATTATTTTAGACACGATTATCTCCAATGACGTCCAGTCAAAAGTGGATTGAAAAGAAAACAAGCGCTGATGCAAACTTAATGGGGCATTTCATCCTTTGGCATCATTACATTTTTTAAAATATTAACACATGAATTTTTTTTTTTTTACAATTTATTACACGTGATCACTTGCGTCACAACTTTTAATACTTTTCCCTCCACTTCCTTGAGGATGTTCTGGCGGAATCCCAGTATTTTTAAGCCATTCCGCGAACCGTTTGAATTGATTCTGCGTCGTGGATGTCTGTTCATGCAAAATCCGGTTCTCGTGCTGTAAGTTCGCCACTTTCGCCGCTAAAACATGCTTGCTTTGCTGTTCCTTCCGAAGCTCCGCTTCCAATTGGGACACTCTCGCTTCCAGATTGAAGACGGACTCTATCGGAGCTCCTGGCTGTTTATCGCCACTTTCCCTGGAGGAAAAAAAAAACAAGACGGCTTAGAAGCTGGTCAATGTAACTGCTTTTGTAGAAGCTCAAAAATGTAACTGTTGTTTTAGAAGATGAATAATGTAGTTTGTTTTTTTAGAAGCTAAAAATGCAACTGTTTTTTAGAAGCTAAAATTGTAACTGTTTTTTAGAAGCTAAAAATCTAACTGTTGTCTTAGAAGATGAAAAATGCAGCAGTTTTTTAGAAGCTAAAAATGTAACTGCTCATTTTTAGAAGCTACAAAATGTAACTGCTGACTTTTCTAAGCTAAAAAAGCAGCCAATTTGTAGCAACACACACGTGACTGCATTAGCGAAAATCCTATTCCCGGACGTTCCATTGTTGTAGTTTGAAGAAAAAACTTACTCAGGCTTCATGTCGTCAATCCATGGAAGTAAACTCCGGGGGGACGTGGAACTGCAGCTGGACACATTGGAACTGGAGACGGTAAAGCCATTGTTGGGGGTGAGCCCTGCCAGAGGCAAGACGGAGGAGGCTGGCGACAGCTGATGATGTAAGGGACTATTTGTACTCTGAGATGCTGATAATTTCAAGGGCGGCGTAGTTACTGTATTATGATTTGTATTATTAGGGGTAGTAGTCAATCCAGCGTAGGTTGCGGGATGAGTCATGACATCAGTTGACTCGTCCATATCACAGGATTGCAAAGCCTTGGTTGCCGTGTCCACCAACGTTGACCAGTCCACCTCTTCCGAGTCGGGGAGGAGCGGGAAGGTGACAACCTTCTCTCGGGAATCCTCTTCCTTCCCATTAGTCTCCAGCACTTGTCGGCGTCCTCCTGGAGGGACCAATCCATGGCCATTCGTCCCGCAACTCCCATTGATGGTTCGGTGGGTGGACACGATGTTATTGATGCTGCTGGAGTCGTTACTATTGGGCCCCCTCTTGGGGGAATTTGTGATGTACGTGGCATTGGGAGTCATCCCAGAATCTCCCACACAACTCACGGGGCGGGCTTTTAGATTGGAATAGCCATTGGTGAGGGGACTGGAGCCGGTGCTGCCGGGCCTGGACGAGCTGGACCCATTGATTAATGGGGCGGCGGATCCCGGATTATCCACATCCTTGGTGGGGATTAAATCCGGGGCAATCAACCTCATCAAATCCTCTTGCAGCGTACTGTTTCTATTCTGGAATTGACGGGGCGTCCCATTGCCCTGCCGCATCTTCACCACTTCTCCATTCTGATGATTGTTGAGGGGCGTTTTGACTGGACTAGCATTGAAAGTGATTCTACCCGTCATGGAGGAGGCGCGTGGAGGGCCGTTGGGAATCGAGGTTAGGTCATCTGGAAAAATAATAATGACAGCACATTTAAACCTTGTAATTACACCAGCAGGAAGGCAACGATTCGATTCTGAAGAATCGGTTTTTTTATTCAATTCGATTCGATTCAATTCAAATACTTAACAATTCGATGCAATTCGAAACCGTAAATTGAATCAAATAATTCTTTTCAAGACGCAAATCGGATCATAAAACTTAACTGAGATTCGATTCATTCGATCCATTATTTAATACAAATTTTTTTGGATACTCTTCCGAAGCAGAGCAATAACCATCAAAATATTGGAGCAAATTTAAATCAACGGTAAATATTATATTAGGGTTACTTGCATTTATTTGTAGCGGCAAACTATTACACTTCATTATATGCTCAAAATTTGCAAAAAGTGAACAAATGTGTCACAATAATATATATTTTTGGATCGTTTGAATCATGAATCGATTCAGTCCATGGCTTGAATCGAACCAAATCGAATCATTTGCACAATGAATCGGATGGAAGAATTTCGATTCGATTCGGGCTTTGAAACGAATCGAAGTAAAAATTTGGGTTCAAATCGGATCGTTGCCACTTGCCACCCGTAATTTTGACCCATCGAAGTTGTATAAAGGTCATGAATTTATTTCCCAAACATTGAATTACCTTCCGATCTGTGAATCTCCCCACTGATGCTGTCTGCGGGGGCGGAGAATCTGGACCGAAGAGAATCATTGTCCCGCTCAAACCTCTCCCGTTGCCTCTCCAAATACGTGGATTTGAGGATGGCCAATCGCTCATTCTTGAGCGCATTCATGTCTTTGTGACTCAATTGTTGGGGCTGGGGATGGTGGTGAGGGAGAATCTCATTATGATGATGATTGTTGTACCCCACGAGGTACTCCGAGGAATGACTGTGTGTCAAGGGGAAATCAGTCAAGTAAGTCACCTTCCCCTTCACCGTGTTCTCAATCAAGGGCGAGGCATTGAAATTGTTGCCGGCGGAGGGTTGGATTTGTTCATACATTAACACCCGGCCGTTGCCCCCACCGAGGTCCATCATGTCCCGGGGGTAGCCCAATTTCCCATTAGGCGATCCTCCTCCTCCTCCGCCCACCGCCAGGGCCCCATACTCTTCAAAGCCATTGGTGGCTGACGTGGAAGTGGGGAAAGGCTTCAATTGAGAGTGATGGATCCCGTAGGTACTTTTTAAATGGAGGAGGTCATGACTCCTACTGGGGGATAATTTCGTGTGGAAGCTCCCATGATGGGGGTTATTCCTTTGGAAAAATTCTCTCTTTGCCACGAAATTCTTCTCTGGAGATGTGGAGGAGCCTCCTCCTACAATCCCTCCGGAGGAGGAGGATGATGGTGGGCTCATGTAAATACAGGCGCTATTATTATTTAAATTACTGTTGGCACTACTCAAACCATCCGAAGTTCCATTCACGGTAACAGTCCCGTTCGTGTTCCCGGGCATCTTATTGTTGCCGGGATTTAAATTACTACTGCCACTACTGGGATGCGGAGGTTGCTTGGACACGACCAAAATGGATGTCCCATTCTGGTAGGGGGTGTGATTGCCATTGTTCATGGGGGTGCGACCACCCCCATTGGTGAGGAGGCCATTGTTGTGACCAGGCGTCCCGGAACTACTAGTATTATTCTTGGTACAAATGGGACGGGAGAATGGAGATCCTGATTGATGTCCGGATCCAGCTTGTTGTTGATGATGAAGCAATTGTTGTTGCTGAGTCAAGGGATGGCTATTTGTGCTACCACTAGCACCACTACGAGCAGGGATGGGTGGGGGTGAATTGTTGGATGTATTGTTATTATTACTATTTCCGTTGACCTCTAAATTCTCGGTCAGGTCATACCATCGGTCATCGGCGGAAGACATTCCACTAGAGGAACTAGTCAAAGTCTCACCCTGAATCATCAAACATTGAAGAAAAGAGATTAGTTTCCGTACGTAAACGGGTTTTTTGCCCAACAATTAACATTTAAAAGCCACATTTAAAGGCGGAGCAGCTTCTTTGTATTAGAGCTAGTACATTCCAAAAAATATTAAGCGCATCCCATTCTCATTCACCAATCTATTTATAATCTTCCTTTAATTTTAATCGACATATCGTACTTACAAGATCATTATATGTATTTATGCCTTTTTGAAACATTCCAAACAAAGGATTAAGGCTACAGAAGACTTTTTGAGATGTTTCATTCAAGTAAATTATAAATAATAATAATAGAGACAGTCCATGCAATTTGCCATGCATCATTTGACCCGTCATAATCTGGGTCTTTAAATTTCTCCAAATAATTGAGGGCCTAAAGAGAATTACCGACCTAACACTATAGGAACCATTTATGTTTAACTATAATAGTTATGTAGTCAGATTCTATACTAAATCGGAAAATTCCGTCGTAGAAATTACACAAATAGGTTTGAAATTGATCCCAAAATAATTTTCGTCAATATTTGGGAACATTCAGGGCTTCATGCATAAAAACGCAGGAATGAACAATTTTAGAAAACTTGTGGTAAAACATATCATTTTGTTTCTATACCGTTATGAGGCAATGCCGCATCCAGGGTTTTTACAGAAGATGAAGATGATATAAAAAGGATTTTACCCAGCAAGCTGTGAAAAAGATTGTTAGAAAAAAAAAGAAGAAAAGAGACATGATAGAAACACACGGCTTTGGTTGACTCGCAGCGCAAACATCATTGTTAAGTTTACCCCAAATATTGTAAGTAATAAATGTTAAGAGAGGTACATGATATTAATGTGTGTGCGTACAGAAAGAGTTCAAGCTCCCGGATTCGATTTCACTAAAGTATACAAAAAGAAAGAAAAATATATATAAAGAGAAACACGTGAACAATCCGCCGTCAGGCACGTTTTTATAGAGCCTCCATGGAGAAATAATCATGTTATGGAAATTCTTGTACAGAAAGTGAGAAAAAATTCATATTTATACACTTTATCATTGGAGGAATGCAAAAGCGAAGCAAAAGGAAAATTAACAAAAACATTTTTGGACGTAATAATTTTTTGTAACATAAAAAAAAAACAACAATACAATCCTTCCTGCGTGTATTATCGCACGAATCCACACACATTTTATTTTTGAACTTCAGTCCACACACACACACACAAAACTCCTTTAGTTTTGTAATGTACAAACCATGTTTTTACATTGTGGAAGCTGATTGGATTTAATGAGCAGGAACAAAGGACTGGACCGAAAGGGCTAATAGACTAAATTACCAAAACATTTGTCAATTTCATGAGTGCTAATGCAAGGGAGATTTATTTGGGTGAGCAACTAGGCTAAAAAAGCATCACCGCTACCACCGAAAGATTAAATACAAACAAAATACATGTCTGACGTTACAAAATCCTTTGCATATGGTGTACTCAAATATAAGCTGAGCTAACACAACGTTTAATTATAAGTTAAAAAAAACAAAAGGCAAAGAGGATGGTAGAGAGAATCTGTTGGAACATCCGTCGCCGACATCTTGCGCCTTAACTAAAATGCACATTCGTTTGAGATTTAATTCAATTATGCGTCTCCTTTTCTTCCTCCGTCGATCTTGCCTTTCTTGGACTGTAACGTTTTCCTTATGCAGACAACGCACTGAAAATAGTTAACTACAGCAATTACAATTAAAGCTGACAGTACATTTTTATCTACACCAAAAAAAAATTACCAACAAGTTTTGCTCGCACAAAAGAAGAAAAACCATCAAAAGCGGAGAAGCACACAACCTGGGAAAAATTCTCACAAGTGAAATCCGTGCAGACATTTTACTATTAAAGACGACACACAAGCACACAATTCAAACTCCCTTGAAAATGAAAACAATTAATTACAACTAAAAGAATGAAAAGTTTTGTTCAGTTGTGCACTAAGCCAACATTTTAACGGATTTAAACGAAGCGTTTTATAAATTGAGTTAAAAAAAGAATAAAAATTAGATGCTTTTTTCGACCTTTAAATATGCTCCCGTAAGCTGATCCTAACACAGATATTAAAAGAGGATGCATGTGTATTTGGCACGGAAAAATCCATACACGCAATGGTATACATTATTCATGAAAGCCCTAGTACAGTTCTTTAGGTTAAAGGGATGTTTTTAGTACTTTAAATTCACAAAATATGTGGTGAAAGTTATAGGAAGTTGGCCTATTGTTATTATATTATTTTTACAAATGCATGATAGGAAGTGGTACAATTTAATTTCGCTTCCAATCAAATTTTCGCAAATTTCGGTTCATTCGATTGGCGATATTGGGAAGATATGGCTAAATAAGGTTTTGATACCTGATTTACATTATTAAAAGTAGAAAAATATCTATAAAAAAAAACATGGAGCCTATGCAGTTGAGCAACTGCCAAAATAATAAGCTGGTAAATTAAAAAAAAACAATGTGCATACCTCATTAGTATTTGACGGAAAATGCGGATCTGCCGCACTAGAGAAGGATTTGCTTGAACTTCCTGTTCCATACCCTGAACTGTTGCTTGAGCGTGGGGGTGAGAAGCTCCTTGGTTCATACCTGGTCAAAACAAAGGTTGAAAAAACAAACCAAAAAACTAAAAATAAAAAAAGAGACGAAAGGATAAAGGAAAAAAAGAGACAAAGGATAAAGGAAAAAAAGAGACAAAGAATAAAACAAAAAAAGAGAAAGAATAAAGGAAAAAAATCTTCCCCTTTCCCCGTAAAGTATTTATACAAAGGTGAAACCGTAAAGGAATTTTCTCCTTTCATTTATGTGATATTTTTCAAAAATGATGAAGGAAATCATACAAAATCAAAAACTTGTTTTTAAGAAGAAAAAGCTCAAAACTGGTAAATCCTAATTGTGTGATATTTCGCTGATTTAAAGTGCTCAGGCACTTCCGTTAATGCCCTTTACTTGTGTTCATTTCTTGCACTTTTTACAAGAATTATGAACCAGAATTTCTCCACGCTTGTTTTTTTTACATAAGATCACGACGGACTCTCCTATTTTTTCCCATCCTGGAACAACCTGAGCGTAATAAATGAAGCAATTTGTCTCTGTGGAGGTGCAACATTTCTCACGAGAATTTTTTTTTCTTAATAACAAGTGGGCAACAACAACAATAAAATAACATCAACAACCGGAAACACTAAAAGCACATTACGAATGGTTTGAAGAGGAAATTTTTTTTTGCTCACACGTGTAGAAGGGGTAAAAAAAAGCAAAATAGAAAAAAAATAAGAAAATATGAAGAAGCCTTGTTTTTTTTTGTTTTTTTTTGCATACCTTTTACGGTGATTGCCTGGAACTGCTTGTTGAAGGAGGGAATTTGTGTTAGGGGCTTTAAACTGATGATGAATAAGGGAGGGGGGCTCATCATCAGCTGAGCCATTCAAGTTTAAATTATCGTACTCTCCTTCCAAATCTAGGGTGTAGATGCAATGCTTTGCATCACATCCCCTGTAAAAAAAAGACATAGACACACACATGCAGAGGACTTCCAGCAAAACAAAGAATTCATACCACCAAAAACTACCACTAAAATAGGGCTCCACATCATGACTCATCATCAATAATAACATCAACTACAATATAGAGGGGAAAAACACTAAATCAATATGTGAACAATGAACAGAGAAAGCCAACAGAGAGAAGCTGAGGAGAAACATTGAAATATGTAATATACATACATACATATGTACATAGACATTATATTGTGTAATATCATAATTAATTAGAATAATTAAAAATAATTTTAAAAAAATCTCCTCAACACTGTACCTCCTGGGTGACCCGTCGGGGAGGGGAGGAATCACCATAAGAATGACTGGATTGGAAGTCTTAAGGAAATCTATCATTTGCTCTTGAGTCAACGTCGCAACTGCCACCTTGCAAATCTGTTCCAGGACACAAATGATGAATGGAAAAAAACAAATTAATTAAGCCTGTAATTTAAAAAAAAAAAGTAATTGTACCCTGAAAAGGAATTTTTTTGCCATGATGAAAAAACCGAGGATAATTGCAAGAAAAAAGGTCGGCGAATTTATGTTCATACATGCCTTTGAAATGTGAATGAAGGATTTAGAAGAGGATTTAAGCAAGGGGTGAGAAAAAAAATGCGTACTTCAACTAAACGAGATCCTTGTTTGAGTCCAGCCTTGGCGGCACATCCAGTGGGTTCCACCTCAGTGACGACGCCATCTTGTTGGACATGAAAGCCCAGCTGACCCATGTCATTCCTTCGAAGAACGAATTCCTGCACCTCACAACCCTGAGACACTTGCTCGAGCCGAGCCACAATCTCCATCAAGTCATCGTTGTCTCCCACACTCACCGGCTCTTTACTGTGCACTGTCACACATTCTCCTTGGTGGTAATAAATTCTCAGGCTGAAAGATGGTCATGCGAAAAGGAAGGAAAAAAAAAACAACATGTCACAAAAATTTTATTTCTTGGAAAAATGCTTTTCAAAAAACCCATAAAAAATCAAGTATTTTGTCCCATTCCATGAACATCGTTTCTCAAGATTTGCTTTTCATTTCAAGGTACATCTTTAAAGTTGCCTTTCAAGGTACATCTTCTAACGTAAGGCACGGATATACATGGGCACACAAATACACGTATGTATCCTTCAACATTTGTTCATTCACTGGCTCATATAACTAGCAAAGGAGACTCTAAATGCTCACAGAAACTTTCTTGTGTGTCATTCACATAAAACCAACGAATTTATGGCCTTTCCCCAACAAACTTCGCAAGGTTTTTTTTCTTACATGAAAATTAAATTGCTTCTCCTACACTCAAGTTAAGTGTGAACTCTGAGTTTGGGGTTTATTTTTAATTCTAATTAGGGATGGCAACGATCCGATTCTGAATCGGATTTTTCGATTCAATTAAAATACTTGACAATTCGATGCGATTCGAAACCGCGAATCGAATCAAACAATTCGACTCAAGACAGAAATCGGATCATAAAATTTAACTGAAATTCCGTTCATTCGATCCATTATTTAATATAAAATTGTTGCATATTCTTCCGAAGCAAGCAATAGCCATCAGAATATTGCAGCAAATTTAAGTAAACGGTAAATATTATATCAAGGTTACTTGCATCTATTTGAAGTAGCAAATTACTAGACTTCATTATATGCTTAAAATTTGCATAAAATAAAAAAAAATGTGTCGCGTTTATATATTTTTTGGATCGTGTGAATCATGATTTGATTCAATCCATGGGCTTGAATCGAACCGAATTAACTCGCAATTCACTTGCATGAATCGGATGGAATTGCGAATTCGGGTCCGATTCGGGCTGTGAACCGAATCGAACTAAAAATGTTGGATCAAATCGGATCGTTGCCATCCCTAATTCTATTGTATCTTCAATAGTTTAATCGACTTAAAAAATGATGGAAATTAATTAAATGAAATACAATGAAAATAATAATGAAAATAGAGAAATAATCAATTAATAAGTAATAAAAAAATGTTCTAATTTCTAATGCTAAAATGCATCTTGTGTGTACTCACGCATTGAACATGGACATATTCCAGCCCAAAATGGAGGAGGATGGGATGGCGAAGACAGCCTCCCTGGACACGGTGTCAATGGCGACGACGCTGTCCGTGGACACGGCCAAATACGAATCCAGTTTCTTCTCCGAGGAATTGTCGTCCAAAAACACGGCCCAGGAGATGGCCCCCCGAAGTATGGAATCCGGATTAAATTTCGGCTTCCCCATGTCCTTCTTCTTGTGACCGAAAGGGAGCATTGCTATGCATACATGGACAATCAGGAATCAGTACAAACATTTAGGTACGAAACATCGTTTTTTACATCAAAACTTACATTTACGCCCACATTAATGCGTTCAGTGCGGGGAAAGTAAACTTGTTATCGATTGACAAAAATTTATACAGACAAACAATCAATAAAATATTCCTGCCTTCCCACATTGCTCTTACTAAGGTGTACCCTTGCTGTACTGGCAATGAAAAAAATCGTCTGGAGAAAAAGGAGAAAAAAATTGCCTAAAAATAGCCGGCCGTAGCAAGATTATGTATTGACCGTCTTTTGGAAGTCTGCTGTGCCTTTTGTAGCAAAAACGGCGGCAACTTTATGGCGGAGTGATCACATTTTTTTGCCTTTACCAAAAAAAAAACTAAAAAAAAAAAAAGGAATCTATCAGGCAGTTACTTTTTTTGTACCATTCCCTGGTAGTTTCTTGTATATGTAATAGACACCTGCATCTGGTCCTCCTGCAATGAGTCGTACGACTAACGTCACTCCTGAATAGAGCCGAAAGACACCCCGCAAAAGAATTCAATGCTAAGCCGTCATATACCAAATCATACTGGCGGAGGCAATCAATCTTCTTGAATTTCTTTGTTGAATAAAAAAAACCCTCCCCTTCCAAAAAAAAAAAAAATCTAAAGCATAATCTCCTGCATTTCCATGGGCTGAAGGTATATTCTTCGGACACTTCGTAAAAGGCGGACATCTCAGCCTAGAACACTTTTTTTTTACATTTCTTACAACCCGTACAAACGAAGACTTTAAATTCCGTCGACATTTTTTCGCCGTTTTTACAAGGAATATCGTAGATTAGGGGCGAAATGCATCTCCATCTCTTGCCTATACCTATACAAGTCTCTATCTGTGTATATACATATACTGTACAAATGTACGTCGATTCATTCACATCTTTTTTTTTATCCCGAAGAAATTCTTCCCAGGCACATCAACTTTGATGTAATACTTTTTTTTTGCTCAAACCCTGGTTTCCTTTCCTTGACATTGGCACTACCCGCGTTGGACCAGCTGATGCTCGATTTCCATAATGAAATTCCAATAGTATGCCAGCATGTTCCAAGGGCTGAGCCTTATATCATGGGAAGTATAATAAAAAAAATTCTCCTTGGAAAAACTTACAAAACTTGGGCCGAGGATCAATGGACGTGTTGGAGGAATAGCTGGAAACCAAATCCTTTAAGTACTCCTGCCGTGTTCGAGTGGCCATCGTGGTGAACTTCTCGGATCGATAGGTCGCATTTTCCGCGTTTATGACTGGGATAAAAGGAAATACAAAAATGTAGACGGAATTCTACAATCTAAACAAATTCAAAATCTATTTGGACATCCATACAAATATTACGCATTTTACCAATCACATTAACGCTCCTTTTCACTTTTTCTGAAAACGCTATTTCCTCTCAGATACTCACAATTACTATATTTCCTGTTTCCGTATACACCCAATGAGGAACTTTCATTTTGCTAAAATTATTCAATGCAACCAAATGGCGTTTGAATAATTCATAAATTTCGTTTTTTTTAAAACGATTTTTCATTTATTACACTTCCACCCCCACTGAAAGTTGAGTTTATACACAATTAGTCAGAGCGCGTTTAAAAATTCCTCAAAAAATTAAAAGAGCCGGATGAATCCATTTGCTCAAAGAAAGTTTAAATATCGTCGTGTAAAAAAATGCAAATTTTTTTTATAATTAGCCCCAAGGGAATCATCATCCTAGGGAAAAGCATTCCATTAGCGCATTGTAAAAAAAAAAGAGTCCTCTCGAGGGAAAAAATTCCCTTCGAGAGTCTGAATCCTAATTAATTAAACGTTTGTGTGCGGCAACACGTGTGTGAAAATCAACGGAGTCCCCTTGCAACCACAATTTCGGTACCCAAAAAGGAATGCATACAAATGTATTGGAAAAGCCTGCTGATTATTACCATTACCGTCCCTCCTAAAAACACTTCTAAAGATAAATACTGTACAGAATGTCCAGAAAAAAAAATTTGGTTCGACCATGGTATTTGCTGCCGGGAGTAAAAAGGAAAGCATACAAATAAAAATCTCCTTCAAGGCATGGACTCACGCCGTAAATTTTGTGGAGGTGAACAACACACGCGCAGGGGAAATGAAAGGGAAAAAATTCACCATCATTATCATTAGAACCCTTTCTGAATACCTTCAAGAGATTTTTGTAGTAGGAAAGAAATGACGAAGCTAGAAGCTATGACGACTCCGGGCGAGGAAATACCCTTTGAACAAAGGTAGTTGAATATAAATCAGGGTCGTAGTGAAACAATGTGCTCTTAAATCGCGTGGTTTTTTGTATTAAAAAATGTTCAAATTCTACTACTGACTTAAATTCGAGGGGAGTGTAATAAAAATATTTAAAATAATAGCCCATATCCCACCTTGTAATTACTCCAATTACCTTCCACCACCCCATCAAGGTGGCTCTATCCTAATTTAATAGTCTCAATAAATGCCTTTTAAATGCCTTTGCACCCTTTTTGACCACCACGTGGCTTCCCTCGGGGATCTTCCACTGTGCGGTCGAGTCCCGGGGCCATTTTGTCGTGTGTGAAAACGTTTGAAAAAACTTAACCCACATACATTAAATGGTTTAAAAAATGTTCAAAAAAATGTCAGTTACCTTTAGCCAGAAGGAAATCCACGAACTCTCGATTTCTCAAAAACTTGGCCCCTTCCGGGATCGGTGGACCAAACAAAGGGACTTCTTTGGATCGGCTCACCGACACGCTGTCACCCAAAAATAAAATAAACCACAATAAAATGATTGAATTTTCTTTTTTTTATCACATTTTATTATACCTTTGTGCGAAGTGTACAAATGGATTTCTCCACTGCAAATTAACACTTTTTTGTTTGACCGACAGTGCTAACCACTTTGTGTAGTAATTTAGTCAGGGGAAAAAATTAATTGAAAGGGGAAAAAATCCGAAGGGAAAAAATGAAAGCCACACAAAACTTTTAGCGGGTTTTACATGGAGAATACAATCCTAATTTGTTGCTTCAAGGCATGTTTCATCGGATTCCTGCTGTTCAAGTAATTAACCTTTTATGCCGCAGATTACAAAATGTTTCAGGGGGGGGGATAAACTATGTTAATTAATTTTTTTTGGAAAATGCCTGGTAGCATCCAGTCACCGGCAGATGAGCACTGGACCGGCTTGTATAATTCCCTGGTTTAGCTTCCAACCAAAGCAAACTTCCTGGTGCAACTGGCATTTCAAGGTCCCTCCCATTCAAGCACTTTTGAATTCCTCCACGAAGTCAATACGAACTCCACAAATACTTCCGCCATTTGCAAATATACACAAAAAAGGTAGATTTTCGGGGGATCAACAGAATCAAATTGTTGCAACATCCCAAAAATTAGACACACAAATCCCCTGAAAAGCCAGTAATACACACAAGACGACAAACACAAACAAACTAAACAAAAATGCTTGGGAATGGAAACAAGAAAATAAAAACTGTAAATGCAGGAATTTACAGTGTTGTATGTAACAATGATGATAATAATAATAATATGAAATATTCCCAACTTTCCCTTCTGATTATCACTATCTCTCCCTCTTACTCATTTCTGCCTCACTTCACTTTAAAAGGGAGAATATGAACAAGCCCATACGCTTGTAATAATACATATAAAATCATCACATTTCCCTCGAATGTAATTTATTATTTAACATAGCCCGCAAGTGATACTATAGAGAATGAATCATAATTGCAATTAAGCATCATATACCCATGCATATATTTTTGCAGGAGGGGCAAAAAAAAAAACAAGCAGTGCCATTCCCAAGCCAAGAAGAGAGAATAAATAAGAATTTTCACATATTTTTTGTTTTGTTTGTTACGGATGACAAGTGCTCACATTATTTATACCAGAAGATATTTTTCGCTCCACATTCAGCACAACAAGGGTTCATTTTCCCTTATATTGTCTACCTCACTGTAACTCCAATTGTCTAACTGAATATGAGGTAGTGCTTTCTCATGTATGTACAACGTTGGGATTTATGCATATTTAAAAAAAAAGAGATATTTATCACGACACCGGTGGGACATTTCAAGAGTAGGAACAAAAAAGGTGCTTGGGGTACAAATGGAAAGGTAAATGAGGATAACACAAAGTTCATTTCTTGTTTTAGTAATTCCATGTGCACTTTCAGGATGGATTTTTTGTATGTTCGAGAAAGACTGACCTGTAACAAGTGTTCTCAGTGCAGGGATTGATGACACGAACGATGATGAAGACATGTTGGAATTGGGAGCGGATGTTCTTCGGTGTGAAGGGAAGTGCGCCCGGCTCTTGAAACACAATCGTCACGATGTCATTCCCAATATGTCTCTTCCTCATCAACTGCACCCATTGTTTCCATTTTTTTTTTTTTTGTTGATCCAGGAAATCACAATTTTTCGAAAATTTCCATTTAGTAACAGCAAGATTTTCCATTGTTGATGATAGCGATTAAGACAAGAGGATGAAGAAGAAAAGTTGCAGGGGAAATTATCGCATCCGGTTGAAGATCCGAAAAAAATTCAGGGTTGGTCACACGGTTGAAAGTGATGACATGACGAAGAGAATCCATCCAGGTGCGAGGAGCGGCAATTTAAAAAAGAGAAAACAATAGCACCGTTAATTAATAAACTTTTTTTTTGGGATAATGCCCTTTCAAGACTTTTCCTTCACCGTTAATGTATAATAATGAAGAAAAATGGTGATAATTACAAATTAAGACACTCCCAAATCTCTCTCACTTTTCATCCACATTTTTACACACTCTTTAATATGTATAGATTATATGTATTGGATGTATATATACGTGCATACATGTAGGCACATTTCAAATGTGTACGATATGCGCAAGGAGGTTTCATCCTTCTTTTCTTTTCTTATTTTTTACTCTCCCAAGATGATTTTCAATGCGATTCTCTTTCCCGATGCACTTAATTAAATCCCTTTTTTAATTAATTAGAAAAAAGTAAGTAATATACTTCAAAGAGTCTTTCAATCCCTCGCTTGCACCTTGCACTGTAAGAAATACTAAAACCATATACGCAAATATTTTTTCGAAAAAGGATATGCTTTATTTCCGGTATGTATTAATCCATTTAATGCTGCCTTGAGCTAATTGATTTTTTTTTTCGTTTTATTTGGGCTAATTGCGGGGACAAAATCCCACAATTTTTTTCCCCATTCATTCGCTTTCTTCGTAAACATCTGTTCTTTTGAGCCATTGAATGAGTCTAGCAAATCCACATTAATTACCCAGAAAAAAAACATGTTGATAAAAAATAATAATTACACGTCCTGAGCAAATCCAGTTTACATTTGAGCCGTGTTGATGATGATGATGGGGATGAGAAATTATTTCACGCCTTTTTTCTGCTCACTTTCTTCCATGGGTAAAGTCTATATATTATACATTAATGGTGCCTGAGAAGACGCAATATTTTACAGGGATACCAAAAATTACATTGGAGGGGCAGAGCCCCAATAATTGTAATAATTTCAACCCTGAGAGTGAACCTCTTCAATAGGAAAACAAACAGAGGCATAAATCATCATCTTAAAGGAAATTAATCAATGCTCTCAACCATTGCCGAGGATTATTATTACAAGGCGTGAAGGAGATTATTTGATGTTTGCTCTGCACTTGTAAAGGATTTTTTTAACAGGATTTTTATCACATATTTTGACCTTCAATTACACTGACATCCTTTTGCTTTCTCCTGGGCCCTCCACAATTAAGAAATATGGACCTTTTCTGAAGGGCCCTCCACTTTCCTTTTTTTGCCTTCGTACAAGTCTGTTTCACATCATAAAAGATTCAAGAGACGCTATAAAAAACGTTTTATGCTTGGGTGCACATGCGCTGACAGCAATTTAAAAGCACTTTCGACAATCTGCTCAAATCTCATTGATTTGCAAGTTGGACTCGATGTTAGACATTTACCTAATTGGCACATTTTTCCAAAACAAGAAATAAAAATAGCAAAAATTTAAAATATAAATGACAAACATTTAAATAAAAACTGCAAAAATTTAAAATAAAAATGGAAACAATTTGAAATAAAAATTGAACTAAATTTAAAATAAAAATGGAAACAATTTGAAATAAAAAT
>JAQGBT010001560.1:0-30825 GCA_034698585.1 Disparrhopalites patrizii | reverse complement strand
GAAAATGAGAGAGAAAAGGAGAGAGAGAGTGAAAGAATGAGAGGGAAACGGAGGGAAAATGAGAGAGAAAAGGAGAGGGAGTGAAAGAATGAGAGAGAAACGGAGGGAAAATGAGAGAGAAAAGGAGAGAGAGAGTGAAAGAATGAGAGAGAAACGGAGGGAAAATGAGAGAAATAATGAGAGAGACGGAGTGAAAATGAGAGAAATAATGAGAGAGAGACGGAGGGAAAAGGATGGAAAAAAGAAGTGAGAGACAGAGAGTCGCTTAGATACCATAGCCGTGTCTGATTACCAGAGCAGTTCCAGTCACCACCGGACAAATATAGGATAAAAGGCACAGAATGTGAAATGTCAAGTAGGTTTGCTTATGTCATGTGCACGGACAAGTCTGGATGAAGACAAGCAAAAGTACTACTGCCAACTTTGCCCCCAAGAGAAAGATGGAGAGAAAGTGGGAATTGAGAGAGAGAGAGGGAGAGATAGGAGCATCAAAGACAAAAGGACTCTTCAGCAATCAACTTTCCCCGTAAATAAATATGTGAATAAATAACATAAATACCCAGTAGCCTCCAACACATGTACAGTGAGACTAGAGTGTTTTTCAAACGACACAAAAAAATACAACACACAAGTCCGGGTAACCCATGGAAGGACGGCTGAATGAGGATGGCGGGTGAGAACGACAGCAAAATAGAGAGAGAGAGAGAGAGAGAGAGGAAAGGTAGGGAAAATTCTATAACGCTTTCTCTCTGTTTCTCGTTCACTCTCTCGTTCTCTCTCTCGTTCTCTGTACTCCTTCTCCATTCACCCACCTCATCACAGAGTTCTCTGAAGTTTTTTTTTACAAGCGGATAGAGTTTCCCCGGATAAAGCGCTCAACTTCATCCACGTGCCAATAATAAATCTGACAGGTTTTCCTCCAAAACACACACATACAGGCGGACCCATGAAGGGGCAAAAATGAGGGGATACTAGAATCTCCGGAAAAGGGAAAGGCTGAGGCTGGAAGGAGGAAATCAAGGGTTGGGTTTTAGAACGTCCACGAGATGAGGGCAGGCAACCGGGAGATCATCCTCCAAAAAAAAGGGAAGTACACGGAAGAGAAAGATGGGGAGAAAGGATACAGAAAAAGGGATAGTTGGATGGTTGAGAGAGGATAATAGGATAGAGTACATGAGAGAGAGAGCAGGAGATCCAGAGATGTAGAGAGTGGTCTATAGTACAGAGAAAATTGAGGAAGCACTCGGCTCCACGGGAAAAAAAAATTGACGGGTATGAGAAGAGAAACTGACAGAAAATAACAAGGTTGAAGGGATTGAAGAGGCAGTTAGTTATAGGTGTGGAAAGCCGTGAGGACGTGTGGGGATGAGACCGGAGAATGGGGTCACAACAAAAGGGGAGAAAAAAACTTCTTTAAGCTCCATGAAACCATTCCCCCCCCCAAAAAAAATGTAGATGAAGGGATATTTTTCTCATCCAATCAATCACAAATTTCTCCCCTTTAAATCCCCATTTTTTCCTTAAAATTACACATACAAAGGAAATATGACGGTTTAAAGAAATGGGAATACAACGAATTAGAAAACCTAACAGGGAAGGTATTAAACCAGTTAGACTGGGCAAAAATAGGATTAGGGCTCAAAGGGTTCCATGTACGTATATTGTATATAACTACGGATAAGAGGAAAGATTATCATGAAAAAAATGGAATGAGGATTAAGGGGAAAGAAAACCTTGGAGGAATTATTCTCGTAGGTAATATTGGATATAGAAAATTCAGAGGAGAAAAGGGTTAAAGGAGAGAGAGAGGGAGACATTTTCATGGAGAGTGATAGAGGATGGAGGAGGAAGGGAAAAGGGGAGCAGGCGTAATTGCTTAGAGAAAAAAAAATAACTGAAAAATGCAAGAGGGAAAGGAGAGAGACGGTAAAATGAGATAGACTGAGCACAACTCAATCTTCCATACTTAACTGCATATGGTAGAGAAACAAGCAAATAAAGTGTGTATCTATATATGTACATATATCTATGTATATCTGTAAAAAGATAGATATATCCACGTGTTTGGAGTGGGAAAAAGCTCCATGTACTTTACAACCTCTTGAAATTGCCAGCTCCTCTTGGAAGGGGAGAAAGTGCCTTTCACCACTAAAATCTACTCACTTTACGCACAGAAATACACACACACACACCTTTTCCTCTCTCGCCCTTTCCCCCCCCCCCCTGCCATCACCGCCAGGAGGAGAAAGGACCAAAGAGAGCACGTTGTTGGAGGTAGGAGTAGCCACACAAATAAAGTTTCCCTCTCATCTTCACAACAGAATGAAATGGCAGTGTTGGCCCACTCCAGAAAAAAAAAATACAACTGTTACCACTACATATTTCCTCTATTATGGCTACCACCTCCTTTCATACATTTGCTGTGACAGGCACTTGAACTGCTCCATCCAACTATCTGTATATATCTAGTCATTGTGTATATGGAGGTTATAGGTCCAAAAGGGTTTAGGTCCATTTGAGCAAGTTTTTTGGAAGAGACGGAAACGCTACTGCCTTCATTATGCATTCTAAAATGGAGAAAATTTTACAAATACAATAAGTATTTACAAATATTTGGACCAATCTGAATGATGGGGGAGTACATGGATTTTATGGGAAATTCCATTCGGAAAGAATTGGACTTGAACCGTTTTGGAACTATAGGCTTAGTATAGACGTATATATCTTGGGCTTAGCCAGGTATACATGTGTATGATTGATTTAAACTTAAATTGCACTTCAACAACATGAACGACAACAAGATCTTCTGCAGAAGAGCAAGAGAGAGAGAGAGAGAAAGAGGGAGACAGATGAAGAGGAGAGCGAGAAAGAGAGAAATGGAGAGAGAAAGGAAGAGAGAGACGTGAGTGGAGACTTTCCTTTCCCACCCTTTGATAAACTTATCATAGATACCTTTCACCTCCATCATCTCTGTACGTCATCATCCTCTTTTCGACGCTTTCCATCTCTCTCTGTCTCCCTCTTACCCAACTTTACTAGTCGACCTTCTCCTATTTCGACCTTCTCTTGTCATTGGCAATCGGTAGCAATAAAATATAAATTTACTTACACTTTTTTTTATTTACCGCAAAAAGTCTTCCCCGCCACGACCACTTCAACCTTCCTGAATAGGTCTCAGGTATCTCTTGGTTAGACAAGTTCTAGGCCATCTAATATTTCTTCGGGATTTGACTCTCTCTCTCCTTTTTCTATCAATACTTTCCTACTTTCACCTTAAGGTTATTTCTGCACTCTTTATTCCCTTCGTTCTTCTCCTTCCGATTTTTCTTTGATTTTATGCACTTTTCTGTGATTTTATATTTATTTATAACGCACTCATTCTGGGTTTTTTATTTTTACTCATTTTATTTTATCTCAATCAATTTTTTATGTAGTCTCTTCTTTATCCTGTAGAGTAATTCTGTATTTTCATCATGTCTGTATGTTCTTTACTTTCTTTCTGCATTTTTTCAATCTTTATGTTTTATTATTCGACTTTCTCTTTATTTTGATTTGCCTTTTTATTTCCCGTCAACTGTCTATTTTTCGTCAACTTGCTATTTTTTGAAATTCTCTGTCTATTTCCCGTCAAACTTTCTTTTTCCAATTTCCTTCGACTTTCCAATTTTTCTCTCTCTAATTTCCGTCAACTTTCTCTTCTTTTTTTTTCAGTTGCTATTTTTTTCGATTTTCGTTTTCTGTTTTTCGTCAAATTCCTCTTTCTATCATATGCCGATTTTATCTTTCCCTTTTTCGTCAACTTTCTCTTCTTAGCTACCTCTTTCTATTTGTCTTTGATTTTTCTTCCTATTTTTGACCAACGTCTTTCTATTTTTTGTCAACTGATGTACATTTTCACTTGTTTTAGACTCGTTTCTGGGTTTCGTTGACTTTCTTCCTTTCTCCGACTTTCTGTTTTTGTTTTGCTTGTACTTTCTCTCGTTGTATCAGTTAGAACTTGATTTTTGGTATCTCCGACGACCTTCTATTTTGTCAATTTTTGCTTCTCATTTTCTATAAAATTCCCATTGACCCACTTTTATTTCTTTTTCTTTGTCCTAATTTCTCCTATTTTCAAGCTTCTGTGTTACCTATCCGTTTATGTTCCCTTATTTTGTACGATTTTCCGGTTTAACTTCCCATCTATTTCTCCTTTTCTTATTTTCCTTCAGCTTTCCTTTTCTATTTAAACTACTTTTTTTTTTTACTCCAGTGACTTTCTCCTCTTTTTCCATCTTTCTTTAACTCTCCCTTTCGCCCTGTTTGCTCTGGTTGCACTTGTCCATGTTTCATACTTCCCTTCTGTTTTCCCGCCCCGCTCCTGCCATCCGCTCTGCTTTAGGGATTCCGGTCCCACTATCAATATATTTATATTTGTCGCTTTCCCCTTCCCTCCCGCATCCTCCTTTCCTCTCCTTTCTTTTCCCTTCACCCAAATATGTTTTCACTATCTTTGTCGTTCTGGTTTTGTATCCCTTATCTTCCCCTCTCCAACCTCGTTCGTAAAAGTACTAGCAATAACAATAACCTGAACAGCATTTACCCTTCCCACCTCTTATGTATACAATATCTAAAGCTCTTGATCTCATGGAGCTTGCCGGAGACAAAATGTACCAAAAAAGGGGGGAAAGAGTTCCTTCGGGAACGATGAGGGGAAAAAAATCCTAGCCTACTTTTGTGACTTTATCAGCATCATCATGGTCGTCATGATACTTGGGGGAAGCTCCACGGAATCTGTCTCCAAGGCGGGTAGATGCCTCCCAGAAACAAAGAAGTCACTCTGTCCTATTAGTATTTAGAGATTTTTTTTGGGTTTAAAAAAAAGAAGAAAAGTTGATATTCCTGGGGTCGAAAAAATCTCAAACTCTCCCATTTGTCCTCTTTGTCTATGTCAAGATTTTTTTTTTACTTTCTCCTTTTGGGGAACGACAGATTATTTTCTCCTCGTCGTAAAGAAAACATATATATTATGAGCTCTCCAAGCGATTGCCAACATCTTTGGAAGTATGGTAATAGGAGGAGAAAGTCGACATTGATGGTGAAGTTGAGTATGCAGCAAGAATTATCGCTTTCGCCGGACTTTGACAATTCTAAGTTGTTTTAGACGCGACTATAACTCCACTTCCATCACAAATTGTTTTTACTTGGCTTCCCGATTTTTTTTGGGAGGGAATTCTCCATACTTATTTTTTTCTCCTGTCTCTCAATTATCTCCCTTCCTGTCTTTTTATCGTACCTCATTTCTCCCAGTTTCTTTCTGTATGTACCTTTCCAATTTCTGTGTTTTCTATTATTTCCCCTTTTTTGTCTTACATTTCTCTCTCTCTCTTGATTCTCCGCACATTGATTTCACTCCCATTCTCTCTCATTTCCCATTATCCCATGCGTCTCATGCCGCGCATTCTCTTCCTCCATCTACACCAAATTTTCTTCCCAGTCCATCTTAAGCTCTTTGTGCCTTCCCAAGCTACAGGAGATACCAATGTACCAAAGCCCGAGATACAATGTTTGGACCGGAGGAAGACAAGTGCTATCAGATCAGAGAGAGAGAGGGAGTGCAAAAATAAGAAAATATTATGTAAGTCAGAGAAACATAGAGAGAGGGAGGGAGAGAGAGAAAAGCAGATTTCAAGGAGGAGGGGGAGGAGATGATGAAAGATAAACCCCTCCAACCGTACTTGCAAAAGAATGCACGAGCAAATTGCATTTTCACTCTGAGACACAAAAGACATTCTCTTATGGCCGAATGGCACCGAGAGGGAGGAGGAGGAGGACGGAAAATGGAGAGACCGAGAGCGGAAGACTAACAACATGTAGTCCAAACAGCAGAGAGAGGCCGCTGGAGAAAGGCAGACAAAGAAGTAAGAGTAGGGATGACTCAGAAAGAGAAAGAAAGACAGACAGACAGAGAGAACGAGAAGAAGAACAAGAAAGAAAAAAGGTAGGAAAACAAGGAGAAACTCAGGCAGAAAAAAGGAAGAGAGAGAGATGAAGACACAGAGAGGAAGAGAGAGAAAGCTAGAGAGAGATGAAGACAAAGAACGGAAGAAAGAGAAAGAGAGACAGATGTAGACAAAGAGAGAAAGAGAGAGAGATGAAGACAAAGAGAGAAAGAGAGAAAGAGAGAGAAAAAGAGTGGAAGAGAGAGAGAAAGAGAGAGAGAGATAAAGACAGAGAAAGGAAGAGGGACTAAAAGAACGACAGAAAGAGAAAAAAAACCAAACAATGCAGAAAAAGAGAGACTAAAAGAACGACAGAAAGAGAAAAAAAACAAACAATGCAGAAAAAGAGAGACACACAAAGAAAGAGATCCAGAGAAGAAAATAAAAGCAAAAACGGAGAGAATCAAATAAGCGGACGGAGAGAAATGACTAAAAGGAACGACAGAGGGAAAGAAAAAATAAGCAGATAAGGAAGGAAAAAGAGCAAAGAAAAAAACAAAAAGGGCGAAAGAGAAATATAAAAATTGAAAGGGCAGTGTTAAGTGAAAAATTTGGAAGATCACAGAAGATTTGACAACGTTGAAAAGAGATTGGCGTCAATCTTGAGACAAATAGCTTAAAAGGGGAACAGAAAAATAAATTGAGAGAGTCACGACAAGAGAAAATCATCAGGTGTGAACAGAAGTGAAGGAGAGAGAGCAAAAAAATGATAGAAAACAGGAAAAGCGAAATTTCCAGCAAATTCTCGAAATACAGTGTTACCAGAGAAAGTAACGTGAAACTCTGTAATTATTTGCAGAAAGAAAAAACCCAGAAGGAACAATATCCAAAACTAATAACGAGACAGATTTAAAGTGCAACCAGAACGGTGGCCGTCCAATGGATAGATGCATTCCTAAAAGAGAAAGCTATTTTTGCGAGAGAAATCCATGGAATAAAAGCAGTTTTCTCCAAGCCTCTCCCTTTTACACTCACATCTGAATTCTTCTTTGGACTTGAACTGGAAGGGAAAGCATGGGGGGTGTGAGGAAAGTGAGGAAAAAACAAGATGGCGAAGCACAACAAGAAAATGTTCAATTTGATTTCAGGCAATGCTCCAGAAAACGGCCCCAGATAAGTTTTCAAGGAAGAGGAAACAATATAAAACAGATGATGAGTCATCCGACGATTCCGGATCTCCATCCGGTCCTACCTCCTTCCGCTTTCTCCTCTTCTGTATCCTCCTGCATATACAAGGGAAAACAAAACTCTTCTCTCTCTCTTTCTCTCTCTTTCTCTCTCTTTCTCCATCTCTACTCCGCTCCTTGCTCCTGGAATCCTCAAAAAAAACACAAGTCCTTCTGATTGTCAGCTTCCAAAATCAAGATGAATGTTCTTGCATGGAAAGGATAAAAAAGCGGGGCAAATGAGATAAAGAAAATAGGAAAGAGTGGGTAGAAGGGAAAACCAGGAGATTAGATATAAAAAAAATTGTATATTTTTATATTTCTCCTCTCCACAATTCTTTTTAGATGTACACATACACAAGGGGGAAATCCCGGGGTAAAACCCCACCACCAAATATTAAAGCAGGGGTCATTTAGACACTCCCAACAATAAAATCCTTCAGGAAGGTAGTCCCACGGAATCTTCCTATACGGGTATACATCCGTTCATTTTTTTTTCTCTCCCAGGAGCCACTACCATCGTGGTTGGAGTCGAGGTCCTATGGAAGGTTGTAAGAAACTCGTAAGGGAAAGTAATAGCTCCGCGTCCAACGGAGAATCTTATGGTCTCCTCTCCGTCCCATAATATGACGACTGCCCCCTCTTATATGTATGAGCAGGTGCCTCCACACATCCATATTATGGGGTACTTCTATTCTTGTCGTACATGGAGAATGAAAAAAAATGTGGGCCGGGAATGGAAGCCTGGAGAGAGAAAGAGAGAGAGAGAGAGAGAGAGAAAGCAAACCCCAAATAAAATGAGGACGTAAAGAGAAAATGAAAAGAGAGGGATGAGTACGGTCAGCCAATTTGGGGGAAAAGAGAGAGAGAGAATCAGAAAATAGTAAAAGAAAAAAAAATGAACAAATACACTACCGGAAACCGGGAGAGAAAGGCGGCACGTACTATGGGGCTGTATGCCCATATACAAGGGAAAAGGCATGAGGAGACTGCAAGAGAGATTTAGATGGGAAGAGGACTTTCACCGGGAAATGAAAGTGGAACTGGAAGAACTGGAAACTGGGAGATCCGAGAGGAAATAGGAAGGGGATTAAAGAGAAAGTCATACCCATTTGCCGTGGGAGTTTGGGTGTGGGAGAGAAAAAATGAGAAGTATAGTGGAAAGTTCAAAGAGGATTTGTTTCAGGTCCACAAAAGTCTGGGGTGGTGGACAACGGGACAGGATTATAAAGGGAAAATGAGGAGAGTTAGATTAATGTGAGAAGATAGGAGAAAGGGAACAACGGTGAAAGGAGGAAGTAAATGGGGAAAAGGATGTCACAGAGGAAAGAGAGAATGGAAGAGAAAGGAGAAGGTGACATCCAGTACGAAACCTTAGATATGAGCAAGGGACACAGCAAAATTTGAAGGGAAATTAGAGACAATTAGAAGACAAAGTCAAACAGGAAGAAAGAGACATGATCGGAGGCAAAATAAAATAAAATAGAAAAACAACGGAAACAAGAGAAAAATAAGGCAGAAGGACAAGCTGGCCCTATGCAAAGGGAAATAAATGGAGGGAGAAATACAGGGAGAGGCCGGAAGGAGGGAGAAAAATAGAAAGAACGATTCAAAACGGAATGAGAGGGAAAGGAAACAGTAAAAAATACTAGAAGGAAAATTAAAGGGAAAAATGAAAGACAAAAATACTAGAAGGAAAATTAAAGGGAAAAATGAAAGACAAAAATACTAAAAGGAAAATTAAAGGGGAAAATAAAAGAAAAAAAATACTAGAAGGAAAATTAAAGGGGAAAATAAAAGAAAAAAATACTAGAAGGAAAATTAAAGGGGAAAATAAAAGAAATACACACTCGAACGAAAGGGAAAGAGAAAAGCAAAAGAAGAGATATAAAAAAGGAAAACGAAAGAGAAAAGGTAAACACACGGAGGAAACGACACAGAAAATTAAAAAAAAAACATATCACAAATGCCAGAGAAACATGGAAGACACTAAAATCTAAATTGAAGGAGCCATTTAAAAGGAGCAAGAAAAACCGTAGTAAGAAGAAAAAGAGTTTTCCTGGAGAAAAAATGAGGGAAAGTATAAAAAAGGGCAAGTATATAAAACGGAAAAAGAAAACCAAGATATGTGAGGAAATGAAAACATAGAATCTGAAATGGATTAGCAATGGAAGAAGTGGACACATGTGCAAACTGCAAAAAGAACTAGAAGCCCAAGAAATCTATGGGAAACCAAAAAAAAAGTAAAAAAAAAATGAGAGAAAAGAAAGTAATACCCATGGAGAAATGTCGAAAAGTGGCCAATACCCCAGAAAATCCTCTCAAACCAAGAAACACATGCGAATGTCTGCCACTCCATGCACACAAATACTAGGACAGAGACCACCACCCAAGATGAGGAGGGAAGGACAGGGGGAAAAAATCTTAAGGAGTGTACCAAGAGGGCGAGAGAAAGGGAGGGAAAGAGAGAGCAAGAGAGAGGGAGAGAGAGAGAAGGAGCGAGAGAGAAACGAGTGGAGAGAGGGAGAGAGAGCGAGAGAGAGAGAAGGAGAGAGAGGGAGAGAGAGAAGGAGAGAGAGGGAGAGAGAGAGGGAGAGAGAGAAGGAGAGAGAGAGGGAGAGAGAGAAGGAGAGAGAGTCAGAGAGAGAGAGAGCAGATGAAGGAAAGGAAGCTATCTTGGGTCAGCAATCACCTGGAGTCTAGCATGATTTACGGAAAGCATTTATGTAGTGGCTACGTCAAGTTCCTGGAAACGTTATCACGTAAACGTACACATAAATCACGGAGGAAATATTGTATTTTTTATCTCAAGTGTCGTCGTCTTGTTGAACAAACATAAACAACCATCTTAAAGGTTACACACGTATAACTTACATACCACAAAGAGGGAATTTATATACTCCTTCCTCTGTTTTTCCTCCTACTCCTTCTCCTCCTCCTCCTAGGAAAAAATCCTATTTGGATCCACACGGAACCTTATTCCATATATAAAGGGCACGTATACACACATTATTATTACACAAGGGCAAAAAAAAAAGAAGGAAGAAGACTTTCCCGTCTGTCTGCTCACTCACGCAAACTTTTGGGATAAAAGTCTACCGGGGGAAAACGTCCATAGATACTTCTCCCTTGTCTTTAGTAATTTCTTGAACTATGGCAAGAGTTGGTCTATGTCCTTAATTTCATTTCTCTTTTTATTTTAAAAAATATATATAACCTAAGAGAAAGCAAGGGGGAAAGACGGGACAGTGGTAATTTGTGTACAATTACAGGAACATCCATAAATCATGACTTTTTATATGTAAGTACACCCAAGAAAGATGTTGTGTTTAGGGGCTTTATTATTATTTTTTTTAACAAAATGTTACACAATCTATATCATCCTCCCTTGTAACACCCCTCCTCATCATCATTTTTTCATCACCCCCTCAGTAAAAAAAATGTACAAGTCTAAGTACATGTGTGTATGCTTTCTATACCCATACAAAAAAAAAAGATGTATTTTTTTTACCACCACAGTGTAAACAAGCTCCCCTGACCCAAATTGGGTGGGATTGGGGGAGTCCCATCAAGATTAATTGGAGTTCCTGCAGTAATATTTCTAAGGAGTGGAGTATGAAGAGGAAAGAAAAAGGGGTTGAGGGTGGGAGGAAATTCAGAGGAAGGGAGGACTTCTTGGTACAAATTGAGCCACTGTGGAATTTATGGGGGAGGAAAAAGAGGGATTTCATTACAGGGGATTTTCGAGGGAGAGGAGGAGGGAGATTTTCCAGGAGAAAAAGCTATTTCGATTAAAATCTTCATCTCACTTTAGTGACCTGGATTAGATATTTTAATGGGAATCAACATGTAGCCAAACACATTATGTTATATGTGTCCATGTACAAATTAATATTCGTACTTCGTACGAAGAGAAAGTAGTATTTTTTTGAGAGGATGACACTCTACTTCTCCTTCGTATTTGACTGCCCCCAAGGGCCGGGAAGCCTCCATTTAAAGGGAGAATGTCCCGGTATAGTCAATTTAAATAATGTCAATACCAAGAGGAAATTCGGGTAGCTCAAACAGAACCTACATAAACACAGGGGGAAAACTCTCTGTGTGTCCTGAGTAAAGAAAAAAGAGGATGGAAATTCCACCAACACAATAACATACGTACTCTGTCCGGGCAATACGAGGAAAAATGCCTTTTATATGTGTAATTTGGGGGAAAGAGTAAATATTTCCATGAAGCGTATCTCTCAAGGCACAAGAGGGAAAAAATTTAGGAATGGGACCCCTTTGCGTAATCACATATGTAACCAAATTGGATCAATATTATAATTGTGTGTAGTCAATATTTGTTGTAGTAAATTATGACGGAAATAAAATCCTTCTCATCAACTTCAACTTTCTCCATGCTTTCCGCCGTGATCTAATTGATATTAAAACAAATTACGTTTAGTTTGATTTAATTATTTGAAGCTTCAATATCCCTTGATTCTATGTAGACAGTAGCGGGAATTTATTTACATTTATTCCCCAACACGGAATGGTACGTGGATGATGACGTCTTTGTTCAAATTTTGATGTTCAAAAAAATATTGAGATGCTAGAGTAATAAAAAATCTGATTATTTCCGACCAAATTTCGATACACATTTTGATATATAAAATTCCATTTTTTTTTTACTTGGACATACTTGTTCCATTAATTATTGGTTTAATTACTGTGATTGATTTCAATTGGAAATAATCTGATTTTTTAAAAGTACTTCACGGGAATGGCTAAACACGGTAGAAATGTACATAAATGAAATGTAGAAAGGCCAAAGGATAAAAAGTGGATCCTTACCTAATACTGTAGAGTACTTCCCCATTAGGAAAAATTCGGATGTAGACGTTAGGCATGATGATTTCATGTAAATGTCCAGTCTTCTCATTGGAGAAGAACAAGTCAGGCATCCACACCTTCTTGTAGTCCGTGAGGGTGAGATAGCGTAGATTGTCTGTGGGGGGAGGGGATTAAAGGATTTCATCAGCTTCAATCATTCTCATTATCCTCATTAAAAGAACACGCACACACCTCTCGATTAATGTATCAATTCCCTCCCAAAAAAAAAATAGAACTGACACAGTAAAAAAAAAACTGTTCAAACACACAAAAAAGGTGAAAAATAAAAATAATTATTAAAACATTATTTAAAAAAATAACTACACAAAAAGTACACAAAGACTCTAATTGTGATAGTAATATTCTTGGAACATATAAGATCAATAAATAAAATAATCCATGTAAAAAAATCAACTCCCACCCCGAAAACAGAAGAGGGGGAAAATTATAGAAATGAAGATCCGTAATTTTGTTTGAGACTAAAATGTTACTATAGGAGTATTTAAGTAAAACTAATGTGAAAATGAATACATTGTGGAGGTCACTAAGTAACAATAATAATCATAATCATAACATCCACGAAATGTAATGATATTTTTTCTGTTTTTCTCTGCAAATCGGTTTCATTATCTTTTTTTTTTCTTCCTTTTTTTGTAAAGGGGCTCATTTTTCCAAATGTTTTTTCTTGGTTTTTTTCTTTTCTTTTTTTTTTTTGGACAGGAAAATAAATTGAATTTAAAAATAAATAATAAAATATGTATGCAAAAAATCAAATAAATTTGTCTCTGGTCAATATTTTGTGAAAAAATTGTATTGGATATTTTGTTGTTATTTAAAAAAAGGGGAAATTAGGACCAAAGGACATACTACGGGCCTATACTAGATTTACAAAAAAAATTGGTCCACTAGTAGCTATTACATTAATCCATGCGTGAGTTTTGTATATACCTAAAATGTAACAAAGAAAATAGGGGGAAAATATTTTGGTGTATACATTATATACATTGTTTTTTTTATACATTTTTTACATAACAGTGCGAGCTACAAAAGACAAGAATAGAGAGAGAGAGAGATAGAAAGAGAGAGAATATAAGAGACAGGAAAAACAACCATTGAATACGAAAAACACAGTGTGTAATCCAAAAAATGCCACAAGAATAGATTTACAACAGTAAATAACAGAGACAAAAAAAACCAGAAGAATGGATAGAATTCAAAATAATAATTCCTACAGAGAAATGTAGAGATAGAAAGTGAAAGAAGAGGAAAATGTATATCGAAGGGACAGGCGACAACATCGACAACATCAACAAAGAAATGAGATTTTTTTAACGCAAAAAAAAAAATATAATAAATGGTAAAAAAATATATTTTTTTCCATTACATTTTTCCTTTATTTTTATTTCGTTTTTTTTTCTTGTAACAAAAATTGACGTTTTGGATGGTTGCTTGGGCTTTTTTTATGGGATATGTTCCCATTTGTTTTTTTTTTTTTTGGAAATCATCCCATTCTTTTGAAATGATCCCATTTAACGAAATCACACGGATGAGCTTTGGGTATAATTATCATTATTATCGTTATGTGTCAACTATACAGAGAGACTAGGACTAAAAAGAATTGGTATTTAGCTCTAAAAAGAGAGAGAAATGTTGGATCAGAATGATAAATGCAAAAAATGAGAGTTAGATATGATGCACAAAAATTAGTACATATTTTTTTGATACAATATATTAGTAAATTATGATTTAAAGTATATAGTATATATCTATATATAGGAGTAGTAGTCCCATCATGAACTTGCCTCTGTACTCTGTAGTTCAACACTTGTGAGCATTAGTTAGTGTGCATCGGTTCGGATCATGTCGGTATCATGTTCCTCATCGAAAATCAAACAAAAAACATATTCACGTAATGGAAGGGTGAGCGACAGATAGAGAAAGAGAAAAAAACAAAAAACAAAGACACACAAATATATATAGACATGTATATAAATATATACATATGATTAACCTTTCTTATTCCGTATATGAATACACTATCTAGGGGTTTTTCTAATAAAAAAAAACATAGGACGAAGACAGAAACAAAAATCTATAATTGAACCAAAGTTTTTTGGTACGGGGAAAAATTGAGAAGAAAAAAAAAATCTATATATGTATATCCCAAGTAAATAATCAAATCTGATTAATTCCATTATTAATACAATTGTAATTACAATCCATTATGGCTATGATTGATTATTTCATATTTTTTTGGATGGTAAACAGATTTGACTTTTATAATGGGATTAAATAAACATGGCAAAATGAATCTATGGAGAATCCTAGAATGGTTGGGGGATTTGAAAAAAAATTAAAGAACAATTTGGACTAACTAAGTATACCATAGGTAAAGAAACAAATCGGATTAGCTACATGCAGCTGTAATATTCAATTTTCCCCATGAAATTCACGATAATAGAGGTGAGATTCATTATGAAGTACAGTGGCTGAATGAAGACAATCCGATTTAATTCTTGACCCGCATGATCTTTTTTTTTTGTATAAATATGCATGTATCTAATCACTAGAAATCATGTTCAAGGTTCAGCTGTGTGGCAATTTTTAGTAAAAAGATGTTGAAAAGATGTTCAAAAAATTAATTGAGTTATTGTAATTTGTATATAGCATTATTGTTCTGTCAAAACTGGGCTTGATTAAAAATGGAGATTAATAAATAGTTTTAAAAATGTTTAGGAATGAGAGAATTAAATTAATTAAATGTCGCATTAAATTAATTAATGTGATTGAATTATTATTGACAAAAATGTAGCATGTTTGTTTTGGCAAAAAATATAATAATTTTAATGTTTTTAAAAAAAAAAGAATTACTTTAATTTAAAATGACAAAGATTGAATTAAAGATTAAAAAAAGAATAATTTGTGTCAATGAAACTTGTGTGATAAAAGCGGGGGTAAAATGAAATTAAAAATTATTATTGTATAAATGTAAAATGAAATCACATGATGAGCACTATAATTCTTGGTTCTAAAAATATGTATTTTTTCCAAAATCTATATTATGTAAGAAAAAAAATGTTTGAGAACACACACATGACACGCGCAAATGTTTATTTTTATTTTGAAGGAAGACTAATAATGAGGTAAAGAATTCAGGGTTGATTTTTTTGTGTATAATTTATGATTATATTTGGATATGTTAGAACCACTAAAAAAGTTCCTAGCTCTCTACAAAAGTCACAAAGTGTTCTAAGGAGCTAAGAATATTTATATGTATGTTGTATAATAATATAATATAGCTTCTAAGATCACCCGCTACACAGCATCCGTGCATCAACCATCAAAAAAATCAATCTCTCACATTGTCATTATTTTATTATTATTATAGTTTTCTTTTCTTCACTCGTAGTAATTCTAAAATTTTGTATTATATACGCAAAAATTTCAAAAATAAATAAATAAATAAAAAACAAAAAAATAATAAAAATCCTATAGAAGGTACGAGCATCCCATCACCTAATAAATGCTCTATATTGTACCCTTTGTCATTCTTCTCATAAGGCTACATGTGCCATTCACGTAATAGTAACAATGGCATTCTTTCTAATTTTTTTCTTTTTTTTTCAAACTATAATAATAATTTTTTTTCTCAATTTATTTATTTTTTATTTTCATATCAGGAAGAAAACTAAAGGGTATCAAATCAAAAATGTAAAAGCATAAAAAATTGTTTAAAAAAAACAAAAAAGAAAGAACAATACATCACATGACACAAAGTGGAGAAGCGATACTAATTTGGAATGGGAAAGTACGATTGGAGAGGAAAACTAAGAAGTACAAATTAAATTACTCCTTCCATTCTCTTTCTCCGGCAAGCTACGTAACCATTTATTTTTACCCCAATAAACTCCTACCTATCCTTTCCCACCATTTCAAAAATTAGGTCAAAGCTTAATACTTACAATGCCCGTTATATGCATTAATTCTACCCCCAAAATGATTGTTTTTGTGCATTTGAACCCGGTACTTTCTCCGCAATTCAAGAAAGGACCAAAAGATAATCACTGGAGCCTCCATTTACATACAGCCTTCGTATTCTCCATTTGTTTCTAATCTAATGACATTGATATCCGACTGGAACTGGGAATATCTAATATACATACGTATATAATTACATACATATATCTAATATATAATTACGCCAATTTGACTTTCACCTTTTCAATGAGTCCCACATGCTTTCCCTCTGGTGTATCTATTGGCATTAGAGCCAATCAATGTTTATTTTTTATTTGTGGGCAAAATACAATCAGGAAACGAACAAAACAACTCTCCCGCGAAAATAATCGTGGAGGACCCAGAATACTAAGGACAAGAGCGTACAACACGTAAGCAGCCATTAATTATAAACACTTGCACTGATTAATTCCCTCGCCTTTCTCCTTTCAAAAGAATCACGGAGCATGGAGAGAGAGAAAGAGAGAACTAATCAATCAGAAAAACACCGAAGGCGCTCGTGACGATCCAGAAAGGATGAGGCGGGAAGAGAATGAGGAAAAAAGGTTGATTGAGAGAGAAAAAAGGTGGGAAAAGAGCAGGAAAACACAAATCGGGGAGGGAAATCAAGAAAAGGAAAAAGGAGGAGAAAGAACTATTTAGAAAACAAATAGATAAATCAATGGATATAAAAAAAAAAGAAAGAGGGGAAAAGTAGGTAGAAATCAATAAATAAACGGAAGAAAGAACAGAATGAGGAAGGGAGAGACATCATAATTGGTTGAACGAGATGAAAGAAAGGAGTCTGTTAGAGAAAAAATACTGGAGACCAAAGAGAGAGAGAGAAAGTGGGCAGATCAAACGTACAAGCTTAAATGCCGACACACGCTTCAAAAATATCCCGACGCTCTAATCATGATTAAATGCCCTCACCATCCAAATACATTGTAGGCCAAGTCCTACAAATCCTTTCCCTTGATCCTCCGGAACAATAAAGAGGCTAATAAATTAATCTCGGCTATTATTCTTCCTCTCTCTCTCGGTCTAAGTCCCTTATCCACATATCCAAATCCTCTAACCTAATGATTCCCATCCCAATAGGGATTAAATAGCCCACCTATTCACAGCCCATTGAATGGCCAGTGGGTAAATCGGGGTTGTAAATTATTATTAGAAGTGATCTATGTACACCCTCCTAACATTTATGTAATTAGCTGCTTTTTTCATATGTGCCTGGGCTCATTATAAAATATCCTGTTAAAACTAAGTAGATTTCCCTCCTATTTCAATGCAAATCCTATCATAATGCACAACGGTATATGTCCAGGAAAAGAAAGTGAGAGAAAATAGGAGAGCGAGAGAAAAACAAGAACTCCAGAGAAAAGAAGAAAGTAAGAGGAAAGGAAGGAGCGTGAGAGGGAAGGGAGAAAGAGAGAAAATGAATGAGAATGAAAAGGGAGAAATAGAGAAAGGAGTAAACAGGAGAAGGAGAGTGAGATATAGAAAATGAAAGAGAGAAAAGCGAGAAAGGAAAAAAGGAAAGAAAGAGGCGAAAAGGAGAAAGAAATAGAGAGAGAAAAAAGGAAAGAAAGAGAGAAGAAAAAGGAGAAAGAGAAAGCGAAAAAAAAGAAAGAGAGGGAAAAGGAGAAAGAGAGAGCAAAAAAGAAAAGAAATGAGAAGAAGAAGGATAACGAGCGAAAAAAAAGAAAGAAATGAGAAGAAGAAGGATAACGAGCGAAAACAAAGAAAGAAGGAGAGGGAAAAGGAGAAAGAGAGAGGAAAAAATGAAAGAAATGGGAAGACAAAGGAGAACGAACGAAAAAAGGAAAGAAAGAGAGGGATAAGGAGAAACAGAGAGAGAAAGGAAAAAAAGATAGAGAGAAAGGAAAGAAAGAGAGAGAAAAAGGAAAGGAAGAGGGAAAAAAAAGGAAAGAAAGAGGGAAAGAAAAGGAAAGAAAGAGGAGAAAGAACAAGAGAGAGAGAAAAAAGGAAAGAAGGAGAGGCAAAAGTGCAGAAAAATGAAAGAAATTAGTAAAGTTAAATCTAGAAGTAAGTCAGTGGGTAAAAATGAAGTTATCCGGTCAGGATTACATAAAGGAAAAATCGGGAGAGAAATGCAAAAAAAGTCAACCACATGGGATACACGTAATACCATACAACAAATAAATTCTTTTCCTATCTACCTCCGCACATATGTATGTACATCTGAGTATGCTCCTCGTGTAAAATGCATGTACTTTTACAGTTCGTAACTTTCTCATTGCCATACATTAGTAAAAGTAGATAGTCGTAGTATTCCTAGATGGTGGCATAGTAAAGGAACAAAATGGATCCCGGATCCTCCCTCGCTCGCTTCCCCCATGTTAAACAATCAACTTATTAGTTGATTAGGCTGGAACCACGCCGTAGTTATCTCTCCCCTGTGTATCATCAGAGGTAGCGAAGGCACAGGGGAAGAGGAGAATTCAATAAGATGAAGAGCCAAAGTACTAATGCAGGTGCAATGCTCCATATGTATCTCCCTCTCTGTCTCTCTCTTTCTCTCTCTTTCTCTCTACCTTCTTCCCAGATGAAAAAGACACGTTCCATTATAATCTGCGATATAATCCATTACAATCTACGAAGAGTTGGAGAGAATTACAAAGAATTATTTGACCACTAATTGGGACTGAAATCTTCTTCTTGTTCAACTTTCCCCCTCTCCTTTTCCCTTCTGTTAAGTTTCGTCTCCTCCTTTTCCTTTTGTACTTTCGCCTTTCCCCCTTTTTGCTCCCAATAAATGAGAATCCTAAATGCGGGGGCACGATTCTTGTATTTTTGTATAAAAAACGACGAGTTTTTGAAAGGACTAGCATATGCGTATGTGGAGGCGACAAAGAAAAACCAAGACTTGCCTTCTAACCTTTGGAATGAATTAGAATCTGACATGGGACGGGGAGGAGGAGAAATGTCTTTTGTATTCTTCTCTCACTCTCATCTCTCTATAAATAGGCGAGGAAAGGAAATTATAGGGAGATTCCTCCCCAATAAAAAAAAACCTGTAGAGCTGGTAAAGTTGTATATTTAATATTACTTAAAAATAAAGTTTTTCAATTTTTCCTTCACTTTCTCTCACTTTTCTCCTTCTCCACATGATTTTTCTCATCAACTTTTTCCCCCCTAAAAACTTTTGGGACAATTTAATTAGAAAACTTACTCTCCCTCCTGCCTCTCTCTCTCTTTTGCTTCCTCTTACAAGGAACTTGTGGATGATGGGAAGGAGAGAGAGAAAGACAAGCAGACACATTTAACGTCAAGAATTTTTCATAGATGTTAACTACTTACTTACAAGTTGTGGCAAGACGGAGAGAGAGAGAGAAAGGGAGGGAGAAAGAATGGGAGAGACAGAGATGGGAAACATTGAAATTCACTTTTTTATTAGAAGAGGAAATAATAATTTAAGACAGGAGACAGAAGAAAATGGGAAAAAACTATTTCCTGTTTTTTTCTTCTCCCAAAAAATTACATATATGGTTAAGCCCCCCATAAATGTATTCCTACCCATTCTCCCCGTATTTTCACGGGGAAGGAAGTTGAAAAAAAGGAAGATGAAATAAAAAAAACTACCAAGAACAGTATATGTACACGTGGATGTAAATTATGACAGGAGGGAAGAGGGAAACCATGGGGAAAGTGAAGGAATGACATTTGAGAGAGAAAGAGCGAATTTAATTATTGGAAAGAGAGAAAAAAGACATGTGGGATTTCCTTTTTTTTTTGTACGCCGTAGCTTTGAATATACTTTCCAAGTAAGTTCACATTCAGTACGTATGTACTTAGTACAACTTGCTTCATTTTCAAAATGAACGCTCCAGGGAAGGAAAAAATCCCATGGGTGGTGACTCCAAAAAAAAAAAAAGAAAAAAAAAGCTAGACCCCAGGAAGGGAAAGTGATAATGAGGACCGAAGAAAAGTGCAGTCAAAGAGAAGGTGAAGGGTGAAATTCTGACGGTATTCAAATAAAAGGAGAAATATCACCTCCAAAAAAAGGGAATATGAATGTGTGGAAAAGATGAGAGGGGAAAGTATTGGATGAGGGAAAGAAGGCACACTGGGACGAGCTAGTATTTTATGTACATAAAAAGAAACTACGTCGATTCACAGGAGGGGCAAAAGGCACGGAATGAAAGGAAAATAAAAGGCAGCAGGGAGATAGGAAGTAAGAAATATGTGAAGACAAAAATTTAGACGGATAAATAAGGAAGGAAAATAGAGAAAGGATCCCCCCGCATCTATAAATATGAAAGTAAATTAATGGAAGCTATAAAATGATTAGAACCAAAAATTGAATACTGAAACTTGTAAATGATATACTTGGTGATTTTTTTGGAAATGATCAATCCCCCAATAAATATTTGAGGGGATGTTCAACGAAGGGTTGGGAGGATGGTGGAGAATGGGCAGAAAAATATTCTGGGAGAGAATAAATGTTGTGATTGGAGGTTAAAGCGATACATATAGATTTCCACCAATGTATACACTATGAGATTTTGGTATGTATATGTATATATGTACATATACCAAAACCGTTGGGCTTAATCGGAGAAAAGTGGTAGAGGTGGCGTCCCTCTCCGCCCCATGCACACGATCCCCTTTCAACCCTTTTTCCTCTCTATCCTTCCCTTTCCCCTCTCTTTCCCAATGCTTTCCCTTCAAAACTCGCTCGTATGGAAATCCCAAGCTATCCTTCTTAATTACGGTTAATGATGCATGGAAATGCTGCCTCAGCACTCACCTACCCTCTCACTTTCTCCTTTCTCCCTCCGTTCCTCTAATGATTTCTCCCAAACTCTATATATTCACTCTTGTGAGACTATATGGAGAGAAAAAAAAAAGAAAGGGAAAGGAAAGAGATCAAAAAAGGTTAGGGTTCAAAATTCTCAAGTGATGCAACAAACCCAATGGCAAATGGAACATCACATAAAACACTCCTCTTCCAAATTCTGGGCCTTTTCCTATCAAATTCCCTCATTTCTTCCTCCTTACAATCTATGTAACTATTTCTCCCCTCAATATTTTCTTCTATATTTTTTTTACAAAGTTTTCTCCGGGTCTTGTAACAATCCGTAACAGAGAGGTAATACCTAGGAATGTCTAGGGAGGAAGACTTCCTAAAAACTTTTATAGAGAGGGAGGGAGAGAAAGGGAAGGAATGATTCCTTATAAGGTATATCATCCTAGAAATATTCATGTACATACATAATATTCTCTTTTTTTTAACATTGAGTGAATTTGGACACAACGGAATGCAAAAAAAATGTTTTTCCTTCACTTCCCAATGTCGAAATCTCTCCCAATGACTTTCTCCACAAGCGTTCCCATTGATTTCCTCCACTTTAACCACCATTTTCTCCCTTTTTTCTCCTAATAGGCGCAACCTCCCCAATTTTTGTTATGGAGCGTTTCTTTCCCCAAATTTTCATGGGAGGTTAGGATTATTTTGTCCCTTGCAATATTACCAGTTGTACAATATAGGAACGAATGATTTACATGGAGGGAGGGGAAAAAATCAATTTAAATTATCTCCCATCCTCACTTCTTACCCTACTCGGATTTTCTCTAGAAGCTACATATAACCTTAATTTCCAGCCGTTCCCCCATTTTTTTGGGTGAGTTAATATATGAGAGAAATTGTGTCAAATCCTATTAATTTGGGAGCAGGAAGCAATTTTCGATGGTAATTGAATCAGTTCTTTTTTTTTGCCTAAATTTTTATCCACTATTTTTTCCTATATAGATCCAATGGAGACTTTTCCCCGGGAGAGTGAGATGGAGCCATCCAATTGACTTTCTCCTAAATGGAGATGTCGGTGGAAATGGGGGACATGTTCCCGGAGATTTTAAACCCAATTCGAAAAATCCATTTGGTCCCTCCTATTGCTTTTTTGGAGATTTCCCATATATAGGCTTTTGCATGTATTAAACATGGCAATTCCCCCGCCAATTTTTCCCTTGACAGTATTAAAACAAATTAATTTGAAAAATATAACGGAGAGAAATGGCTTACTCAATAACTGTAGAATTATGTGCATTAGATTAGATGAACTAAATAAATGTATGCATTTCCAGCTTAACCTGTGAGAAAGAGATAGATAAATTATAAAATAAATTATAACACTAAATAAAAGAAGATGTAGTAATAATTCGAAAACAGATTCGATCTCGGAGAAATCAACGACAATTACCAATTCCCATGCTCACACATGCCATCGCTTGAGAGAGTCATTAGTTAAAGCCACTAACCAAGAACTACAAGTGTCATTTGAATTATTTTCATTCCAGAGAGAGAAATGAAGAAGCAGTAGATAGTAAATTAATAGATGATCAAATAAGCATTCGTTATTAATTATGGCAGTTAATAGCTTCATAATACATGGAATATAGCTGGGACGAATATTAATGCATTCAGCAGCAGGGAAGCAAAATCAAGCGGTGAAAGCTTGAAGGAAGAACGACAAGAGGAACACGTGGGGGGACAAATTAAAGGTGACAAGTCCTCGGAAAGGGGATGGGCCCGGCACACATAAATAGAGGAATCGGTGAGCTAAGGAGAAAGCCAGAAAAGTCAAGACAAAGACCAGGAAATGGGTGGTAGCACCTGCAGAAAAAAAATCAAAGGGAAATGGGATGGTTGGAGAAAACTATGTGATTCAGACAAACTGAAGGGCAAACGGAAGGAGCTTCAGACGTAGTAGTCACAAAAATATTTCCTCGTACTATTTAACCCTTTATTCACTGTCTTTTGTTTATGATGTATGCATTGTATAAGTTGCTATTTACCCCCATGTTTTTCTTTCCCCGTCTATTTTTTTCTTCATTCTACTTCTATTTTCTTTTGCTCACCAACTCTCATAATAATTACTTTTTCTATATTTTTATCTTTGAGCTTTTTTCTTTCTTTTTGCTTCTCCCTTTCTTTTTCTTTTCTTAGTTTATTTTTCCCTCTTTTTCCCCCTCCCATTCATCCACTTTCTCTATCTTTTTCCTTTTCTAATTCAGTCTTTCTCCTTTGATTTCTAATTTTCTCCTTTTTCTACTTTCCTCTGTACTTATAAGTACAGAGCTCTATCTTTCTACTTTTTCTATTTTCCTTCGCGTTTAACTTTCTCCTTCTCTATTTTCCTTTTTTTCTTTTGTTAACTTTCTCTATTTTTTATTTCCATGTCTATTTAAATTTGGCCTTCTCTTTCTATTTTTGGTATGCAACTTTCTCTGATTTCTCGTTGTGCTTCACTTTCTCTGTAACTTTCTCCTCTGATTTCTCGTTGTGCTTCACTTTCTGTTTCTATTTACCTTTCTCTTATGAATTTTCTTTTTCCTTCTGTTTCTGCTTGCTTCTTTTTTATATCACTTTCTCCTTTGATTTCTCTTTCTTCTTTGCTTTCCATTTTTCTGTTTTCATCTCACTTTCTCTCCCCTATTCCTTTAATCTCCCCTCTTTTCCTCCCTCTCTTGCTACTACTCTTTCTACCTCCTTCCTGTTTTTTTTCTCCCTCCCAAAAAATCTTTTCTATTTTGTCCCCTTCATTGCATCTCGGTCACCTTCTCTGCTATTGAATTTCTTCCTCCCACTCTCTATGCTGTTCTTGCCCCTCCAATAAATGTCTGTCTCCTTCTGCTTCTGGATCTTTCTCTTTTTCATTTGATCTAAAAATCTCTATGGCTCCCTCCTACTTGATGTTTTGCTCCTACACAGATGTTCTATCCATCTCTTTCTCTTCTTCTATATCCTCCCCTGTGCCCATTTCTATCTAGCGTGTGCCCACTCCGTCCTTGGTTTTCATTCCAAGAGTTTTGAACTTTCCCGGCTTCCCCTTTACTTTTGTGGAGGTTCCGCATTTGTAAGATTTCTGCATTCAATTCCGATCTTTGGCTCCATTTGATCTATGTTGGTTTCCACTAATTGATATGCCTCTCTCAAAATTCCTCTCCACACTTTGTCTCTCGACTTCTACTTTGCTCCCCCCTTGTCTCTCCCCCCCCCGCATTTCTATACCTTCTCGCTTTTCTGTTCCAATGATTGTGTGTGGGTGTGTGTTCCTTTGGAAAAACTCCGTGAATTACAAATTGACCCTCATCATTAAGTTGTCTTGTAAAACTTGTAATTTCAACTTGAAACTATGAATTAAGTCAGCAATTAAAATCTTTCTATTCATCCTCTTGAAAGCCTCTCCAGTCTTTCTGTAGTCAAAAGGGGCGGAGGGATTCCAAATGCTTTTCCTCTCTCTGGCTCTCTCTCTCCCATATCTTTCCTAAACTACTCGGCACTTATATACAGACAGAGAGAAAGAGAGAGAGAGGCACACAAAACAAAATTGCTCTGACAGAATTCCGCTCTCTTTTACTCCTACTAACTACTACTTCCTCTCCTATTAGAGCTTTCGGTCCTCTTTATTAGTTGGGACCATTTGCCAAGTCTTTCTTAGCCTTTTCCTCCACCAGTAAGTTGATAATGACTAGCTCTCAAGCCGCTTTTCTCTCCAGTTCACTCCCTACCCAGAATTTCTCTCTCTCTCTCTCTCTCTCTCTCCCTCTCTCCTCCAAAAGGATTTATGAACTATATACAGGCATGTGTCCAAATCTCCTACGTTATTAAATTTATCATCTTCCTACTACATAGTACAAATTAAATAATTCCGAATAGGAAGAGAGAGAGAGAGAGATAAAGAAAAAAAGTGGAAGAAAGTGTTTAATCTCATCAGGAATTGATTTGTCTTCCCCGGGTCCTTTGTCTCTCCCACTTAATTTACTAATGGTAATTATTTTCCTAGACAAATAAAAGCATCTTCCCCCACAATCAGGGAAGGTTATATATGGAACTTAAGGGTATATCCATCAACCTATATCTCCCCCACTCTTTCTCACACTTCAATTCCATGTGTTGGAATCGTAGAGGGAGGGAGGGGGAGGATAGAATGCAGGGGAAGAGAGCAAATGCAGTTTTGGAATCGAAGAAAGAGGCAAGGAGGGAATTGGGAGGAGAGTCAGCTAGAGAGACAGATCAATGAGTATATGTGGAAGAGAGAGGAGAGAGTGCGAAGGAGAGCTAAAGGGAGAGACGAGAAGAGAGAGAAGGAGACAGAGTGTTGGAGGAAGAGAACGAAAGAGAGAGAGAGAGACAGAGAACTAAAGAATGAGCGGGAGAGAGAGACAGAGAGCTAAAGTGGGAGCAGGAAAGAGAGAGACAGAAAGCTAAAGAGAGAGAGCGGGAAAGAGAGAGAGACAGAGAGCTAAAGAGAGAGTGGGAAAGAGAGGCAGAGAGCTAAAGAGAGAGCGGGAAAGAGAGAGAGACAGAGCTAAAGAGAGGAAGAGAGAGAAAAAAAATAAGAGAGAGAGAGAGGGAGGAAAGGAAGAGAAAAATTCAAAAAGACAGGGAGATATGAACGAGTAAGAGAAACTGAAGGAGAGAGAGAGGGAGATATGAACGAGAGAGAGAAACTGAAATACAGAGAGAGAGATATGAACGAGAGAGAGAAACTGAAATACAGAGAGAGAGAGATCTGAACGAGAGAGAGAAACTGAAATAAAGCAGGAGGGAGAAATGAACGAGAGAGAGAAACTGAAAGAGAGAGAGAAACTGAGAGAGAGAAAAATTGAAAGAAAGAAAGAGAGAGAGATATGAACGAGAGAGAGAAACTGGGAGAGAGAAATTGAAAGAAAGAGAGAGAGGGAGATATGAAAAAGAGCGAGGGAGAGAGACAAAGCAAAAAGAGCGAGAAAGGAAATAGTCTATTTTAAGAAGTAAAGCTTCGATGATTTTCTCTTCCAAATAGGTATACGGAGCCGAATAATATAGTGAGATTTTAGCCAAACACGCCCTGAGTCCTCTCCAAGAGAGCGAGAAATGGGGGAAAAGGGAGGAGACAGAGAGAAAGTGCGTGGATAATGCACGAGACACAAAAGAGAGTTGGATTCAAGTGATTTATTACAATGATTAATCGGGTATTAATTACGAATGGGGTCATTTATTTTTCCTAGCCCTTTTTTCCCCACCTCCATCCCTTCAGCACTCCTCCTGTGTACCACGGTACATATGTATATATAGGTATACATCTTCGCCAGATTTCCTCCTCAAAATCCCGGGCTTGACTTTTACGTCCCAAGAAAAAACTGTACCTATGCATATATACATACACGTGCAGGATGCAAGCTCAAGAATCCGAGATTAACGCTCTGTGAACCATCAATAAAATACAGAGCTTGTGTATGTACATACATAGACACGCTTAAAGCAGCGGGAGGGAAAAAATTCCGAAAGGGCAATATGTTTTTTTTATTCGGGCATCCAAACTAATTTTTATTGCTACCCCCACCCTTCCGATGCATGGCATTGACCGAATAAATATTGCTTAAAAGATGGGGCGAAGCTCTCACAACCACTAAATGACTTTCAATGAGGGAATGAATAGGAAAATAAATGTGGAAAGATGGTGACAAACAATGGCAGCAACACAAGGAGAGGAGAGAGTGAAGGAGAAAGAAGGGAAATAAATGATGGGGGAGAATTTAATGGAGGATTAATGGAGAAGAAAGAGAGGGGCGAATTGGCTGGGGGATGAAAGAGGGAAAATCAAGGGGAATTAATTTAAAAGAGAAAATGAGGAGGAGAAAGTATAAAACAAGAAAACAGTAGGAGAAAGTTAAGAAAAATTAAATTATGAAGGAAAAAAGGAGGGAAAAGCAGGAGAAATATAAAATCATAAAAAAGGAAGGAGAAAGCAAGAGAAAAGCCAAAGGGAAAAAGATTTGGCAACAATTTAGGTTCATCTAAAGCCAAAATCGCTTTGGGACAACAAGGAGAGAAATGCAAATGAAGACGAGCAAAAATAATTAATTTATTCACACAATAGTAGCTATATACAAGCATTATAGGGCATGTCAATATGCATTAAACGTTAAAGTTAAATATAAATGTGTGTATTTACTCAAATGTATGATTTTCTTTTGTAGTAACAGGCTTAAATTTACGCTTGAACTCATTATAAAGGGTCTAAATGATATCATGGTTGGATTTTGTTTTTATTTAAAACAAAATGTGTGAGGAAGGAAATTTGCGGGAATTACAAAATTACTTGTCACTTTTTACCCTAATTTGTATCTAGTGATACAAGATTAAGTCTTTGCTTACGGGTTAAAATTAACCCACTTGAATACAAAAAAAAAGAAGTTGGCCTGGGACGTTGAAAATATCAAGTGTAAGGTAATAATCACAAGTTTTTGTGCCCCTTACTTTCTCCCGTGTTGTTGAGGGACAATTTATGAGGAAAGAGAATTAAATTGATGAGAAAAGTTAGGAAAATCTACACGCTTGACAAGAGTAAGTGTAATGTAGATGTCGCAAAGAGACAAAATGGCCTGGGGGCAAACAAAAAAAGTGTTATACTTTCTCCTTTCTCCTTCCAACTTCTTTTCCGTCTCAATGTCAACGATTTACTGGGGAATGGGGAGTTTCCAAGAGGGAAAGTATGGGAGAAACAAATTTTTTTTTTGGACGGGGGGATAAAAAGTGAACAAGTACATAGATGAAACTACTTTGTTATATATTTTTTCTAAATAGGGATAAGCATGGTGGAAAAAAAAATTTGGAGAGAGAAAAAAAAGTGTGTACTTTGTTTCTATTCTTCCCTCATAAATCAGAGTGGTACAAGTGTAATAAAAAAAACTTTTTCCCCGAATTAGGATTAAAAGACGTTGAGGACAAAAAAAAGGACATGGGCAAAAAAAAAAGTTGTTGCATAAAAGCTTGGAAAGGATTATGATAATACGGTCGTTTTTCTCCATTTGCCCACAGAGTTTTTAGACAATGGGTAGACAAAATGGCAAATGCAGAGATGACCAGTCAAAGGTTTTTTTTATTAAAAAACTGGGGGTATTGCAAAATATTTAAAAAAAAGTGGAAACAAAAATTAAACTACAATTTGCCCTTAATATTTATGGAGTGAAATTTATTTTATTTTTTATTTGTTTGTTTTAAATTCTCCTTAATTTGTCTCTCCAATTTTTTCGAGGAATTTTGCAAATGGACATAAGAAGCAGTGAGAAGCAATAATTTAAATTTCTGTGTATAAAAGTGACATATTATAGTTAGTTTTAGTTTAATTTAAATGGACATTATGTATCAATACTTCACAATTATTTTTCATCAAGTACATTTTTTTCTTATTTCCAAAACTGATTACGATTTTTATTCTGGATTTTTTATACTGATATATGATGAATCCTGCTGATGATAAACTTAAATTTAAATGGGATTACATTTGAATAGGATTCAATTTGAGCAGTATTTAAATTGAATAGGATTTAATTTGAACAGTATTTAATTTCAGCCGTATGTAAATTGAATTGAATTTGAACAGTATTTAATTTGAATTGAATTTGAACAACATTTAATTTGAGTTGGATTTAATTTGAATAGTTAAATTATTAATTATTAATATTATTAATTTGTAAATAAATTGACTCAATTGTAAGCACAAAAAATGAATAGTTTTGGAATTAAGAAAAAAACACATTTGACCAAATATAATTCTTTAGCATCAATGATATTTGTTATATGCTATATACATATTGGTTATATATTTGGATGCTTAAAAATTTAGGTTTTTTTTCCAGGAAAATAGTAGTACATTAAAAAAATAAAAATAAAAAGAGAATAAAAGGTCAAAGGCCTTACCGTCTGGTCTGAACTGGTCAAATTTAAGTCGCTCATCCAACCACTGTTCACGGAAAGTTAGCTGAACGCTGTACTCCTGTGAAAAGACAATTCCCGAAAGACAGCCGGCGGAAGGAGGAGCCCCGGAGGGAAATCAAAAAAACACAATATATTAGTTTTTTATCCCATTTCTTGCCATTTTGTAACTACGTAATGAAAAAAAAAAGGAAATAAAATTTTGTATCGTGTAATTTGTACATTCCTAAACTATTTTTTATATCTGTAGACTATTAGATTTTCAAAAAAAAAAAAAAAAATTGGTAGAAAAAAAGCAGATTTTTATATTTCTTTGCAAAATAATTTATACTGTTGTATTGGATGTAAAATTGTACAAAAAGAAATTGGGGTATCAAAACTAGTTTGTTTATATTTTGTCTATTTAAATTCTATGTAATACAAATTTGTTGGGATAAAAAAAAAAAAATGGGACGATACTAGAAATGGTATAGGTTCAAAAATATTTCTAGTAGTAATCAATGTCTATGTTTTGGGAAATGTTTTGGGAATGAAGCTACAAATTGTACTACTTTCCACGTGGATATTGAGGAGGTTTCATATGATTTTGGTGGTTAAAATACAAATTTGACTTTTTTAATGCAAATTTGTAAGTTGTACAATTTTAGGATTATTGTTGGAGAAAAATTAAAAATGGTTGAAGTTAAAGATAACGCGTTTAAGCACAATTTTATTTGGAATTTTAAAAAAATATTTTTCTCAAGAATAAATTGGTGATTCCTCTTCTTTGTACATAAAGATGACGTACGTTGAAGGCGATGGCCATGGCTGGAGGACATGAGAGAGACACATGAGTCATTTTCATTTTATTAGGCTGATGAGTCAACTCTTGCGAAAAAATCTCACGCGCTGTTACATTCGCCAAGGGTTATTTCCTAACTTTTGTCCCAATTATTAATTTCTTCCTTTATCCTTCCCTACACCCATTCACAGAGCCTGGAGGAAGGGGAGAGAAATTAGATGAGAGGAACTATGCAGCCAGGGTGGAGGGATAAAAAATATTTTAAAATTCTTCCCTCCCCATTTATGCTCACGGTCCCCCGAAATTTCCTAATTATCTTTCCGGTACTTTTAATTAAACATTTCCAACATCATCCCTTTTTCTTCAAGCTCTTAAAAACACTCCCGCAGGACGGAGGACACTATTTTGGGGAGAAGGGCTGAAGGAAACAATCGTGAGTAGGGAAGGAGATAGTAAGAAAGTAATGAGGAAGCATATTTTACCAGTGGTACTCGAAACAAGCAAGATAAAATCACCAGCAACAAGGAAATTCAAGGTGGGATTCACGGGAAACAAAAGGAACAGAGAGGAAAAGACAATGAAAATACCCAAAAGCAAAGAGAGATATGGAGAGGAAAAAAAGGAAGGCCCGGCGAAAGTACAGTTGAAAGAATAGAGAGATGGAAGGAGGGAGAAAAAAATCCTGGACAAAACAGACGAACAAAGGGACATAAAATGTCCAACAAAAGAAATGGAAGATACGAGAAGCGAAAGAGAAAAAAAGTGTCTAAAACGTTTAGAAAAAGCAAACGCATAGAGGAATAGGACAAAACAATGGAAAAACGGAATAAAACGTACAGAATGAGAAATGCAAAAAAAGAAAATGGAGTGAGAGAAAAATGAGAGAGAGAAGATAGAAAAAGGCATCAAAATATAGAGACAGAAAATAAAAAAAGTAAAAGGGAAGTGAAAAAGCAAGGCAAGCATGTTTACAGAGAAAAAAGGGAAGAGAAATTGAAGAGGGGAGAGAAAAAGACTTGAAACGTGCAAAAAGAGAAAAAGTAGAAAAATCAAAAAATATAATAGCCAAGAGAGAAAAAGGCAGATTGCATATGATTTTAGTTAAGACAAGAAAACAGAGAGGACTCCAAAGAGAGACAAAGAGAGAGAAAGAAAGAGAGAGTATAACAGAAGGAAGGAAAGAGAGAGAAGGAGAAAGAGAGAGAGATATAGAAAGAGAGAGAAGGAGAAAGAGAAAGAGAGAGAAAAACAGAGAAGGAGGAAGAGAAAGACAGTAAAGGGGAGAGGCAAAGAGAGAGAGAG
>JAQGBT010001559.1:0-30833 GCA_034698585.1 Disparrhopalites patrizii | reverse complement strand
TCCAAATATTTTGGTGACCATTGGCACGGCTAAAATGGTAAAAGTGACCCTGATACCTAAATTCGTGAGCACCCCTGATCTAGAGTCAACAAAGCCTCATCCAGTTCCGACAAGAATTGGTCAAGTGAGGGCGGTTTTTCAGGGTCAAGTTCAAAAATGGGGTTTTATTTGTTTTTGGAACTTCTCACGGGAAAAGGTCTTACAATTAGCTGCAGGCATGTTTTTAAGGGGCTTGGTGTCACTATTTCCGCAATAAAATTCTGCAAGATATAATAGGTTGGTCTCTTATTTTCGGTTTTTGTCGCCCGGGCCGCATGGAAGAGAGGAGCATTATAATAAAAATAATAACTATACATATATGTATTGTAATTGTAAATATATAGTTATTATTAAGGCATTATTGCGATGCTTCCGCAATCTTAGGTTGCCTGCAGGAGCACTCATTGCACAATTGTGAGTACAAGTGCCAATTCAACTCGCTTCATTCCGTTTTGTATCTGTCTCCTTCGTGCAGAAAAGTACACACAAATATTATATCCGTCTGTTGAAACGGTATTTATGTATATATATATATGTATATAAACACATATATATTTATATTATTACTTATATATATATGTTCTTGGACTTGTATGCCCGCTCTTCCTTCCTTTAATGTGGTTTTTTTATTCTATTTGAGAGGGAGGTGATTCTTCCAAACACTTGCCATCGTAATAAATGTAATAATGATACATAATTATAATATATGTATGTATCTACATATAAAAGACAGTATAAGTATATTAAAATAATACATTCGCACGCACTGAGGAGGGCCTTGTGTCAATAACTCTCACAAGTGTGTACTGTAATACACTGCTGAGTATGGGGGCCTCGCCTCCCCGGCAAAACATATTATTATTATTGCTGAAGTCAATATTACGTAGAACGTGCGGATAATATCATTTAATCAATTGATTTAAAAATGTGTCTTTCCCCATTCCTGTCTACATTCCTCTCTCTCTGTTCTTCCTCTCTCATTAATTAGTCTCCATACCTATTAGCATTCGTACAGAATATTTGACACAAGTTTAGGAGGAAGGAAGAGACGAAAAATACATTACGTGGGGCTATCCACGCTGTCCTCACAAGTGGCAATTAAATCGTGGATACTTTACCATAAAGAGCATTTAGGGAGGTGTGAGGCACTTTTTTTCTTCTTCTGTTGGAGCAGGAGCAGGTGAATAAATAAATAATGTTGCTATATACTTTGCCCTCTTTTTTGCATACAGCTCCTGATGTGCTTTTGACGTGTAAAAGAAAGTGCTTGAGATGATTACCTTTTTGTTATTGATTTGCAATTTGTCCCCCCGAGTAGACGCATATAATTTTTTTTATTAATTGGGACTGATATGTTCCCTTCGAGGAACATTCTTCCTCTTTAATTTCTCAGTACCGATGTATGTATGTAATGTATATACCTGGACGGAGAAGATTTGTGGGAATACCTATGTAAATGTCAGCATTTTTTTGACGCCGACCGTGTGAAAGGACGGAGGGAATTCGCGGGACACAAATATTTGCCGGTTGTCTTTTTTTTCGCCCTTCGGTGAGCGCGAATATTGTATTTCTTGTGGTAAACGTGTGGCTGGATTTCGGCTGGATGCAACAAGATGGCATATCTCAGTTAATATTGGTCGGATCGATGTGGAATTTTCTACGCTATAATCGCAAAAAACTTTAGTAGCGGGCTGTATTTTGTGCCGATTTTTGTTCTTCCTGGTTTGGGGTGTAGGGACAATGCAAATGTCCCTTCGGACCCTACAGGTTCTTTTCAAGAAGGAAGGAAGGAAAGGGAGAGAAGGTCCCGTGAGAATGGATCTTTCTCCCAATGGAAACGTAAAACTCGATTGGGGAAAGTTGATGACACCGCGTCTGTCCTGCCATGGTATTTTTTTAATTCGAGGTAATAGCAGTAGGCACTAGGCACTGCTAATATGATCTATAAATCTATATGCTCTCGAAAAAATAAATTCTTCTTAAATGACAGAAGTTATACAATTGTATTTTATTTCTGTAATAAATTATGAACAACAAATTTCGTCTCACAAAGGAATTTAGTTAAAAAAACATGGAAATAAAAGTTTTGCCAAATGCGATGGACCCAAAAATAAGCAGATTATCTCCGTATTTTATATCTTAAATACCAATGTGATTTGGTCTTTCATTTGTCTAGCATTGTGTAGGAGGTCACAAAAGAACAAATCAGGAGAAAATGAATTTAAGAATTTGGTTTGGTAACGAAAAAATTTATTTTATTGTTGGAACACAAAATATATAAAGGTAAAATTATACTATTGTTCAAGAGTAAATGACAACACGATTGACGATTCACTGTGACTTGAATGCATAGCTAGCTCCTACTACTATATTATTTAGTTCGAGTTCCGTTTGAGCATAAAGAAAGCTAGGATGGCTTTTTTCATTTCTATATATATACATACATGTATTTACTATTATTACGATTGTGAAAAAAAAGCATTTGCTATTTCATGTGTGACATGGCATGTGCTTAAATTTTTATTTTATGAATACCTAGTATATGTACTGTTCATTTTGTGCGTCTACCTGCACGATTTATTTTTATTTTGCCTGGTTGGATAAATAAGAGCAGTCAAAAGAACTGGTGAACTATTTAACAAAGTCAAAAAAAAAAAAAAATTATGAGCATTGGCAATAGTGAAACCTTTTTTTGCCGTTTAATATTATACGAGGAAGTGTAGAGCTAATATTCGTCCGGTGCTTTCAAACAAGAAAAAAAAACCAACTCTCTCGTCACCTTGAAACCCAGTTAACCCATTGTATTCTGTAATACGTATACATATATATATTCATGCCTGCATTCAAAGCTTAAAGCCTTAAAGGTAAAAAATAAAAACGTATAGCGAAGCTCCACCATCGTCAAGTATTGATTTAGAAATGGCATGTCAGTCAATTCTGGTCTTGTCGATTGTACATTTTCCTCCTTCACTATTATATTTGCGTTACAAAATATATTTATTTATATGTTCGATTCTGTGGACGAGTCTCCTGGGGGACTGGGCGTCTTTTCAACAAACCCGGAATTTCCTCCCGTTTGTGTCCACAAGGAGAAAGTAGAGCAAGCGGTTGAGTACATATGCACGCACACGTACATACCAAGGTACACATATTACGTGAAGTCTGCCTATTCTCTTGTTATCCATTTCGTCCAAGGGAAAGGTTACAATAACACATCACATTGACGATAGACGACACCCTGAGCATTTTGGAGCGACTCAAACGGAAAAAACGAATGAAAAACACGAAGAATTACCAGAAGGAATAACTACGTCGGATACAATAACAATAGCATGTATTATATCTTACTAGAGACAAGAACGATCCAGCGATTGAAATGTGGCACATGACAACTATTCTCCTTTTTATAGATATGTGAATCAATTGCGTTTTGTCATGTTATGTTTAACATTTTATTCCTCCACACGTCACATTACGTATACATATGCATAAACTCAACAATAATAGAGGAAATTTTTTGTAGCTCTGGGCTTTGGTATGGTATGACAGGCAGAAATATGCTTTAGTATTAAATGAGCAAATATATACTTCTCGCATTAGGAGAGAATGCATTGAGCAGTACGGAAGATAAGTAATAATAATAGAAAAAAGTCCAACAATAACAAATAATGATGACAAACACACTTAGCATAATAGGTTTACTCCTGGTTATCTCTAAAATACGCTTAAAAACACCAGACAAAAAAAAAAAGTACTATGAAATAACTAGAAGCTTTTTATAAATTGGGTCAGGTATCGTAAAAAGGTATTGCGCAACCCGCCTGTATTTTCTTCCAACTCAGCGTATAAAATGTATTTGGTAGACCAGGAAATGTTTTGAATTTTTTATGAACAGTCAACTCCTTTATGAAAATTCACCTTCATATCGCACCATTGTAGGTCACATCACGGAGAAAAAGAAAATGAAAACTGTGCCAACATGTACCTTTCCTTGTCTGATATATGTTTACCAATCTTAATTAAATATTAAACTTTTTTCTCAGACGTCCTAAAAAAAACTGCTTATGAAGCATTGTTGAACGGGTATTATATCATGCCATTCCCCTGAGACCAATATGAATAGCACTGTGGATGATGGGACTTTCTTACAAAAAAATTCCTGAACAATGTCAGAACACGTGTAGATATACAATGTCTTTGGCATGGTGGTAATTATTCTGACGGAAAACGGTCATTTTCATGACGTCTCTTTTTCCACCCATCATTGACATCGTAAGTAGATCGTCCGTACTACCGGGTATAGTTGAACTTTTCTCCAGGCGACACTTATTTACTCTATTACAGGACAGACATGGCGTTGTTAGCAGGTATTTTCTCCTTACTTCGCAGCACTCGTCTAATGACCGGTTTAAATTCGTGTAATAATGGGTTGTGCTGTCTATGTAATTATTAAAGTAACTATGGGCTAGTTTTGTATCATTTCTCCTAATAAAGTGAGAAACTTTGCCGAGCCTTTTACTAATTCATACCTATGAAGTACTCTACAAAATGTGTTTATTGACAAATTCACAAATGTCATTTGGTATAACACTAGACACTTAATGTTGATATCTCTTTAGGCCAGGAGCAGTTTTCCAATAACCATTTAGGTCTCATTTTGGCATGATAGAAACATAGTTAAAAAGTCCCCCAATTCTCCAATTCATTGTATTTTTGTATATGTATATATATGTACATATTACACATGTACATATGTGTCTTTTTAAACAGCATTCTAATATCCCGTGTTTTACTGGAAAAAGGCGTCCTCATTTTATACAATTCCATTAAGGAAATTTGGGACAAGGGATAAGGCAATGTAAACAGAACAACAGAAGTACTACTGGCTAAGACGAATATTTTAGTCGGCAGGAAGTACTTGAGTACACCTATTGTACGTCATTTGGTTTTTCAAGTTAGCAAACCCCAAAAAACATTCTGTAGTATGAGAGGAAAACCCTTGTCAAAGACAATCTTCCTAATAGTTCTAGTACAATAGTTTTTTTTACACATCATCGGATGAACAAATTTGCTTTCCATGGTTTTTTATCCTTTTGAAGGGTAGGAAAACTCGTACAACTGGGACCTGTCACATTTTTAGTTTGCTATAGAAAATCGCTCGGCTGGTTTTGCTAATGCTTCGATTTTCTCCGGAGCAAGCCATGCCTAACGGGAACAAGACTACAGACTTTATTTACCTTATTATTAGAGAACCGGCACTTTTCTGTAAAATCAATCACCTATGGATTTAAGTGATGTAATCATGTTCGAAAGGAATAATTAATATTTAAAAATACAAAATGCACCGACAAAATGTATTTATAGATTAATTAATTGTTGTATTGACTCCAATTTCTGTGAAACACTCCATGTTAGTTCAAGAATTACGGTGGTTATTTAGTTATTCAGATGCATGCTTACACCAATACTTAATTTCAGGAGTTGATTTACACCCTTGCAAGCAACCTTGTACTACAAAATAGTGAGGATTGTTCATTTTCCATCTTTCATTCTGATCCATTCTTTCGCTGCGGTTACGTGAGAATAATCAAAGATATTTAATTCCTCAAAGTCAGAAGAATAATCGTTTTTTATACCACATACTGAAGAGTGTTTGTGTTAGAGCAAATTAATTTAGACTGTAGAAAGGCATGAAGCGGGAGTAACTTTCTCCGTGCATTCTTATTTTCTCCACTGCTTATTGCCGTTGCCATTTGCGCTGTCAAGACAGCATTGATCCAACATCGTACTCGTCATTCCCATCATGTAGGAATTGGCTAGAAAGTTTAAAAGGCACTGACGGTGCATCAATCCATTACCTTTGAAATGTAAATAAATCATGGTGATTAGAACAAATATTCAAATTCGCAAATGAAAGGGAAGAAGAAAGGGAAAAAGAAAGACGAGGTGAAGGCCACGGAGCAAGATGTGGAGGAGGAGGAAAATGAAACGGAATTCCATATACAGCTGCTTGAAATTCGGGTGAAGGAACTTGAAACTTTGAATACGGGGTAAATAAACGTATTTAATATTTTTAAAAATTAGCATAATTACTACCCAAGGATTATTTTTAGGCTAATAATGCAGGAAAAAGCTGCAAAGGCTAAACAAAATTATCTGTATTCATTGACTGAATTAATTTGCTCACCTATGATATCTAACCCTTTTACTAGATTAAAAAAGAAATGCGACTATTTAGAGAGCCAAAATAGCGTGTACAAAGAGCAGTTGACGGAAGCGAGGGAGGAGAAGACTGACCTCGTCACGCATTTACAACGAGGTCTGGACGAGGAAAAATCCAACGTGAAAGAACTGGAAGACAGATTGTTTGGAGTGCAAGAAGTGAGTGATGTTCTGATTTCCCGATGACCCCTTTCAAAAACATTTGTTGTAAACATGTATGTACCTCGGCTGCAAGAATGCAATTGGGCTTACTGTATTTAGAACATGCTTTAGTCGACCGTAATGTTACTTTGTCCTTATGTAAAGCCTATATTGTTTGTCTAATATTCCACTCACAGGAATGGGCAGATTCCGTGAAAGAGTACGACAAGAAGTTGGCAAAAAAGGATGAATATTTTGAGGACATGAAATTTCGCTTGGAGAAGCAAATTCTGGAATTAAGTAATTGTTTACTCTATTATTTCCTATAATGGTGATAAAACTTCAGTTTTGGTTTTTCATCTGCAATAGTATTAATAGTATAGTATGTAAGTATGCTAGTTAAAGATTTCCGCTCTCCTATGATTTCATTTGATTCTTTTTCACCATTCACAACACTTGAATATAAATTGTTTATATTATAATTACAAGAAACTTCATGGTTGCGCGCAATACACCTCAGGACCTCAGCCTTCATTAGGCTGTGAAAATTATTAATATCCTTGCATCAATCTATCAATATAAATATGTATATATCTATCAGGAAATATGTGGAAAGACGGGTGACTTTCATTCATACGTTTCCTAATTTGCAATCACAGAAATCGCTGAGGGGTTACTCATTTTCATGTAATTATCATGCAAATTTTTTTTAGAAGGGGATGACAACTTTTTTGTTGCATCGTCGACCTTTTTACTTAAATTGATAGACTAAAAACCGCGGAGGTAAATTAGTAAAGAAAGACCTAAAAAACTGAAGATGTTAACCGTCCGTGCAGATGCCAAATTAACATCCCTGGAGGATTTCCGCGTACAAAAGGACAAGCTCACAGCTGAGCGGGAAGAGCTCTGTATGAATTTAGAGGAGGAGCGGAAAAACTTTGACATCAAGTTCGAAGATCTGGAAAATAGAATGATTAGGACCCGAGAGAGAATGAAAAGTGATGCCTTAGAAATCATTAGCAAGATGGCGAAAGACGTTCTGAGGGCTGGTCGACTGTGCCTGACAGCAACTGTAAAGCACACAATAAATGAAAACATTCGCCTCAAGGGTCAGGTTTGTGCTGTTGGAAGGTCCAAAGATATTTAAGTGTTCCAAAAGTTCCAAAATGTATTCATATAAACAAATTAAAAAATGATATTCCATGAATTTTAATGATAAAGGTTGAAGTCTGCAGCAGTGAAAATTTAAAGCTCCGATCGGACGTCAGTAGACTGACGGACTCTTTGCGCACTCAAAGAATGACGGTTCAGGTTTTGGAAGAGGAAAATGCAATGATCCACCAAAAATGTCTTCAATTCCGTAAAATGATAGCAAAATTTGCAGAACGACAAATAATTTTGGATGCACGGATTAAATCTGTCGAACACCTGGAACAAGAACTTTTGGAGGTAAAGAAGGAGCATGCCAAATGCAAAAGTGAGGAAGAAATTGAAAGATTCAGACAAGTTGTGTTCAAAGCCACGGAGGCAATGAAAGATTCCGGAGCCCCAACGCAATTGGATCTGATGAAGCAACAAGTCAAATCTCTTCAGGATACTATCATCCAAATGGCTATCGCCGCTAAGGACATGACTGAGGTTAATACTTGACATTGTTAAATTAAAATAAATTAAAATTAAATTAAATTAAAAAAAGAAATTAAAATCCCTTAAATTTTGGAACTTTTTCATGTATACTACAGGCTGATAGTGCGGAGGATTTGGCACAGCTTAAGAATAGATTTTGGAAAATGCTCGTGAAGCTGTACGAAGCCGCCTGTGATCAGCCGGATCTGTCCACAGAGTTGAAGAGGAAACTTGTTATAAATGTTCCAAAGTTGAATACATACGTTAAACGGTGAGCGAACCACCCATTAAAGCTACCCGTTCCATGAAAATAAATTAAGGAAACAAAAAATTAACTTTCACTTGACAGAATTCACTTTCTTTTTGTACGTAGATAAGGTCTTTATTTCAACAAATGTTTCACAGAATTCGATATACTGACAAAAAAAAAAATTTGATTCTCCGTCAAGAGTACTATGTATAACAATGAAGTTATATGATGATTATTTATACAAAGCCAAACAAGAAAAGCAACTGGCTTCAGAAAATCTGAACTTTTCTTTATTGACAAGTACTAATTAATTTATGCCAAAATATAATTTCTCAAGCTTTTTTCCGGCTTCTATACACTATTAAAATATTAATTTAATACATTTATATTGAATGCTTTGTTTAATTCCTTGATTTCATTGACACGAAATAATTATTGAATTATTTAGATAAATCAGAAAACTATGAACAAAAAAATAGAAATTATTACTCCTCAAGTGAATACATTATTCACTTGAAAGTAAGTCGGCAGCCCAGATCCCAGATTTCAAAACACTCAATTATTGCAATCAATTGTAAGTACACACAAACAAATTAGTAGGTAGTTTAGTTACATTTTACATTATTAATGTCATATTTCCACGCGACCAAAAAGGTTCATTGTCTTGTGGAACAATCGGATTGTGTTATATTGTTGATTGTTAAACGATTGTGACAATATTTTCCATTGTTATTGTTATAAATCTAAATCGTACCAGTTGTGGTATTTTGAAGCGCCTGAAAGGAAAGTCATTTATTTCATGAAGCCATATACTTTATTATCCAGTAGATTGATTATTTTTCCCAAGAAAACTAGAAAACCACCATACCACATCATTGGATACCCCTATAAAAGCGACGACTTTTGTACCACCAAATTATACATATTCATATAATATCTATATATATGTATGTATTTATATTATATATATTACCCTATCTTAGAGGGACCAATTTGGCCCACTCTTTCTCTCTTTCGATTAATATAATGCATACTATACATGCACATATGCATGCTTTTGGCATGTCTTCCCATCTAATTGTGCAAGAATAGTTTCGCGAAGATCTCATGAAAATATATCCTACAAAATTTTACTTGGTTTTTAAATATTAAGAAACCGCACCTTCCGAGTCAACCTCGAACTTTTATTTTACAGTTATACACATGTATTGTAGATTCTCGGTTCAAAACCGAATATTCTAGCCGCAAAGGCTTGCAGACAAGTTTCCAGCGCATTTGAATTGTGCAATATTCCTATCCCAGCTATGAATATAGTTGGTTGTTGAAAGTTTTTATCTTTTCATTCAAGTCTTCGTATTCATTTCCTACGCAAGACAATATTACAAAGGATGTACCGTGCCACACAGGCAAACACAAAGTACGATAAAATATAATAATAATAAAAAAATAAAACATAATTTAGAATCACTGTATTGGGCAAGTAGTCTAAATTGTGACTTATTAATAATTGTGTGACAATTTGCAAGTACTCTCTGTAATTAAAGCATACACAACGGACTGGGGCTAATTAATTTCAATCCTGTATTGTCCCCCAAAAATTTAACGTAGCCCCGAGACTTAAGCATGAAAGCAGAAAATGCGGAACTAATAATATTAATTATCATGATATCTGAGCATTTCTGAATGCTGTGCAATTTCCTTCTCGTAAATTAATACTGATCATTACGTATGTATGCACATTGTATCATCTTACAAAACATTTATGTAGTGTAATAACATTGTGCAAATATTGAAAGCAAAACAATCCATCACTGGCTCCACACATTATGTGTCAACATTGGATGCGTAGATTTACATTTACAGTACACATATAAATAATACTTTTCTCTATAAGCATTCAGTTTGTTTTTTTTTTTGGCCATTGCTTTGAACCTTGAAGTTTAAAATTTGTATTGGGCTTAAAACGTGGATAAAAAAAATAAACGTAATACATTCATTAAAATATTGAAAATATGCTTGCAATGTTCCAATGATTAAACATCAGAAGGAAAAGCAATTAATTTCTGTTCTCCATGATTTTACAGTTCCTTCCAGTCCTCCATGCATAATTACGAGAACCCAACAAAGATCCACTTTCTCTCTAGCGTGGCTCCGATGCCAGAGACTTCCTGCCGAAAAAGTGTCGGGAATTTGTACATGAGGGTTTCAATTTGATTCGGTCGAACAATGGGGAGAACCTTTTGAGCGTACGACCAGATGTAGTCCAAGCTAGCACCGAAAGGATGAACATGGAGGAAGGTGGAAATGATTCCCAAGAGTCTCGCTTCCATCTCCGAGATTTTAATGTCCGTGGGAATGACCCAATTATTATTATTGTTATTACTGCTACCATTGACAAGACGATTGTGCTGATTTTTTAATTGACTCAATCTATGACTACTACTGTCGCAACCTCCATTGTTGTCATATGAGGGAGACAATGCCCCTCCATTCATCGTTAGAGTGGAGGAGGATGGGCTCGAATTTAAAAGTTGTTTTGTGTGATTTGAATCCTCGTGAACTTTGTTGGGATAGTTGCCATTGACTAGACCATTTGTCTTTGTTCCTTGTGACTTGAGCGTCTCCAGTAGTTGCTAAAAGAACAAGTAGAAGTTTAAGCAAAATTTTTCTTGCATAATTATAATAATTATGAATTTTACATAAATATATGCCTAAATTCAAAACTACATAGACTACATCAATACCTGGCGAAGATCCCTTAGTTGTTGGTCCTTCACCTCAAGTTCAGTTTTCAGATCAGCCTTAATGAGATCAACTTCATTTTTAAACGCTTCCAATTGGCAACGCAGTGAATCGTTTTCTTCCTAAAGTTTCATAAGTCAAAAAAATACCATAAACTCCATTTGTGTAATAGAGGACAAACAAAAGCCTGTCAACGCAATTCCTGTACGCATGTCAAGAGAAAGTACTTTTTTCTCATTACCTTTAATTGATTAACAGTTCTGTCTTTATCCTCATCAACTCTCATCTTCTTGCCTCTGGGAGATCCCGTGGTGGTCACACTTTCCGTATCAGAATCGGACATGTCCATTTCTTCATCAGTCCTTTCATTTAAAGCTTCCTCCAACTGCATGTTTTTGATTTCCTGAATTGTATTACATACATACACATATTTGTTAATAATTAGAAACTGACGTATTAAAACGTATAGTACTTTTGGTCAGTCCAAAGTACTATTTGCTGTAGTGCCTCACCCCCGCTTGCTTCTTCCATAAATCAATGTTCTTCCTCTGAGCTTTGGTGAAGTGATCCCAGGCTTTCTTGTGGCAAGCGGCGAAGAAAACCTTTTCAATCTGACTGACTGCGAGGGCAACAATAAAATCAAAGCATGATGAATTTTGGTGGTGAAAGGAGAAAGTTTCTTCTGTATATACTCAAAGGATTGTACGAATGAAAGGGCTATGAAAGGGTTATACACACACGTAATGGGGGTAACGTTACAGGGTATATATTGGGTGAAATAGAGTGAAAGGCACTTACATTGCAGGAGTAATCCTTGCATTCTTTGCCGCATCAACTCTTTCGCCTTATTAAGCTCCTCATCGTACTGAGATTTTTCACCCAATAAACGCCGGACATGAGAATTAGTAGACTGTATCATTGAGTAGAAGCAGTTGGCAGTGCGTTTGGAGCAATCTCCACGATCTAGCCAAGTTATAAGAACCTGGACGGCTTTTATAAATGTTTCATCGCCTGAAATAGATAGATAAAAATGGGGTAAACAAAACGTTATGTATAAGCATGCTTATACACACATGTATATAAGTATACATACATACATTGTACACACAAGAGTCTGTCATGAGATAAAGTTTTTAGGGGTAAATCTCTCCCCCCCCCCGGTATTTCTTGAATTGTGATTTTCAAAGAGTACATAGATATATGTATAAAGTGAAGGGGAGAATATACAGTGAAAGTTGGTGGAATGAATGCAAACTTTGAATTTTTATGTGATAATGAAGTCGAACCTTTCAGCTTTTCAGCAAGATTTACTGCTTCATGCTCAGAATAATGAACGACTGGGGGCGGACTGGGTGGGAGCAGCCTTTCCTGCTCCATTCTTTCACGATGACGTCTCTCTCTCATTAATTTCCTTTCCCGGCTGTGAAACAAAGAGAGAAAGTGAAAATTGAAAGAACAATGTGCATTCATACATTAATTTCTACTTGTAAAAGAATTGAAAATCTCTCTCCTCTGTAGTTATAAAATCTCTTCGTAAATACAATAGAGAATTTGTAAAAAAAAAGAAGAGACAATCTCAGAACTAACCATTCCCACTCGTACAGGTCGTCCCTGGCTTGAGCGTAGTCGACATGAAGTCTCCCGATGTTTGCAGCATCACTATTACTTCCGATTCGGACGCGGTACCCTGACAGATAAATGGCATTTTCGATGAATGACTCCAGCTCGAATCGAATGTGACAAAAGTTTTTCTTGCTCATCCGAATCGTCGTGATATCCCCACATCGTTCAAAAATCTCACGAATGATCTCATCTGTCCCATTCTCGGGCAATCCCCCCACAAATACGGTGCGACATCCCGGTGGTTTGTCCCTCGTCGTGGGGGGTGGAGCAGATGGATTGGGTGGGAACAAGGTGCAGGATTTACAATGGATAATTTCTTTTAATGTTTGCTGCTGCTGCTGTTGTTGCTGCTGGGGAGAATTCCCATTCCCTCCTAATGGCACAGAAGGTGGAGCTGATAGATTTCCGGAGTTGGGGGGATTACCATTTTGTGTCATATTTAAATCCGATGGGGATGAGCCCAGGATTCCATAGAGAATGTTGGGCTCAGATAATACTGGGGGCGGTGGACCCATCACACTCATTCCCATGACTGGGTAGCCCATCCCCCCCATTGGTTGTAGGATGGACTGATTTGTCCAGCCTAAGTTCCCATTCCCACCATTGGAATTCCCATGATTTGGCCCGTGTGGTGAGTTCGGAGATGGCGTTCGGTGATTCAAGGAGTTCATCAGCTCCTTCCCATCCTCCGTTGAGTCCGGTGACACTAATTTCTTTTGAGGTGGGGGCGGCGTCTGAGGAGGGAGAGAAGGTACGATTGAGGCTGCCATTAACGGAACTCCAATCCCGATTCCCACTGGTCCACCTGGAAAATATGGAACAAAATCCTGGAAAATTATACTCGGGAAGTATTCCTAAATTAAATGACCTTTCCAACGCCGGTTAGCATATCCCCACAAATAGATGCTCATTACTCATAAATAAGGTGATATTACTCTTGCCTTAACAAGGTGAGGACTTTGCTGAACTCACTTGGAGTCCACTTTTTGTCAATATCAGTGGCAATATAATTTCTAATCCAATCAAAGGGAAAGTATAACTACATAAAAGCCTTATTAAAAAAACATGTATACCTACCTGCTCCGTGAGCCGTAACCATTCCTATCGGAAGAGGTCCGATTGCTACACCGGGATGATGGTCTGTACAAGGGAAAGGAGAGAAAAGTCAAAATTTTTTGAGTATATATATACATATATATATACCCATTGTATAAAATAGCTATATAAAATCAGTGAAGCACAAATATGTACGCGAAGACAGGGAGCGAGTCTAAAAGGGTCATTACTATTAAAAAGACCATAAAAATCTCCAACTCACTCATAATGGACTCTATTCACGGAGATGCAAACTTGGAAATGATTTTCTGGCACATTTCAGAGAGGTTAATTGGGAAGAAAGGGCAGTGTAGTGGATCACGGTTAAGTTCTCTATTCATGTCGACAATCGCACAATGTGTCTTATGTATATAAAAAACTCTCCTCCACGGGATGAGGGAGGAATTCTGTCCTTATACACTGGCAAGGAACGTCAATTTATTAGAGTGCCAGTTGTAACACGCAACTTCCATTCCGATTGCTCACTTCCCGCTCCTCAGTTTTTTTCCCTCCTCTCCGGAGTAGTTTAGGTGAAGAACTAAAAATAGTAAAAGAGGAAAATCTGAAAAAAAAAAAAAAAAAGAAACTCTCGTGATAAAGTTTCCATGTTTTCGGTGAGCGTATATAGATATAGGTATTTACACAGGGGGAGGAGCGTACATAAGGCCTTTAGGTACAAAATCTAACCCGGACTTTCAACCATGTTTAAAAACTGTTATAGAAAAAAAAAATCGGACCGTGTTCTCCTCACGGCATTGTATACTCTCACTCTCTCATAAACCTTAACGTTAATCGTACCTATATATCGAATGATCGAGTGTGAGTGAACTTTAAAAGGAGACAAGTTCACATTCTGTCAGCACACATATTCCTCTCCTCCCCCTCCGCTGTGGAAAAGTTGATCCATGTTAATATTGTAAGGAACACATAAGGATACATACATAAGGAACACAAGTGTGTAAAGATATAACCAACATGCTAGTAATGCTAGTACACACAATAAGGTGAAGTACCGAATTTCGGTTATTTCCTGATTTCATCCTCACCCTTCCCTCCCTTGTGTTTCCATACATTCACTTATCTCGTTAGCCAACGCTTCCACATCCTCCTTCCCCCCTCCCGTATGACTTCCTTTCCAGCCGGGTACAATATTTTCTACCTAAAAATACCTAAAAAAAAAAAAGTCCACCCCGAATGTTGGGTGAATGAAAAGAAGAGCATGTGCAACACTCCCTCCTTTGCCTATCTATTTGCATTGCATAAACAGACTTGGTGGAGAACACTTGTCCCACCAATCTTCTTCTCTCACCCCTCCCAAAAGCTTCCTGGTAGTATTTCACCCGCAACCCCGTTATCATTCTTTCCATTTTCTCTAATAAAATAAAGTAATGTGGACGTCAGGGGGGAAAAGATAGATTTTAGGGTGCAAGCAGTATCGTGTAACCGGAGGAACACGCAGTTCCTTTTTAACGTCATCACAACAACTTATAACAGAAATTGTAATTGGATTGAATACCATGTCCAAAACGGGGAAGTTTGCCTGGGAGAATTACCGGTCAGTGCGGAATTCCAGTGTGGAGTCCATTAAGGTAGAATACCGCCAGAAGAGATTTGACCCGAACAATACATTTCGTGGGCAGACCCTCCTTACAGCGAGTGTCCTGGAGGGTCGACCTCACGTACTTCAGCTCCTTTTGGAATTGGGGGCGAGGCCCAATGTAAAGAGTGAAGAGGGTGGGAGAAAGGAACCTCCCTTAATAACGGCAGTTCGCTTACGAAATTATTCATGCGTTCGGGTATTAACCTTTCACGGTGCTAGTGTTGCCGCCACCAACTTTTACGGGTGAGATATCACGTTGGCTTCACCCCCCCCTCTTATTCGTATATGTATACATATGTTATATATTCCAATTCCTCCTTTCTTTACTATGCCCGTAGATTTTCTTTCCTCTCATTTCGGTTATCGCTTCCACCATGAATCTATGTAAATGTTTACCTCTGCCCCTTCAAACTCATTTTGATCCTGCACGTTGCTCTCCTTGATAAAGGAGAGACAGACAGAGAGAAAGAGAGAGAGAGAGAGAGAGGAAGATAAAGAGGTAAGCAGAAAGACCGGCAGAATTCACTGTGAAGAGCTTTAAAACGTCTTTTTTCTCCCTGGAATTTCACAGAGAGTGTGCCATTTACCAAGCCGTGGTGGAGAACGCCTACGAGATTCTGGAACATTTACTCACCCTGCCTTTTCGAGGAGGGGGCGGTGGCGGAGATGGAGGAAGAAGTGAAAGGAAGGGAGGATTTGAACATAACCCTGTACAAGTGTGCCCATTTCACCTCGCCTTGCGAGAGTCTCTTAAGTACCCATCGAAGAAGAGGTGTTTTGCCCTCCTCCTCCGCTTTAATTTGAACTGCGGCTGTTTACTCAAGCTGTGTTCCAGACTATGTTTGAGTGGTGGGACGTCCTCCTCTCAAGAGTATGATGGGACTGATAGTACTAGTAGTACTTGGGCCGGGGAGGAGATAATAAAAGTTGACCATCAAATAATGGAATGGATTTATTTGTTCCTTGGCTACCCGCCTTCCCCCAGGTTTTTAACACCGTCCGCGGTGAAAGAGGAAGAAATAAATGGGAGCATCTCCATCCAAGGAGTCACGGCCGAGGGAGCAAAAGTTATTCCATTTCCAATTAAGTTAAAACACGTCGTGCGGGTTTCCATTCGGACGGCATGCTCTATTTATTCCAGTCGCTTTAGAACAAGTTTTAAAAGTGTCATTATTTCCTTGCCGCTCCCTCCGCGCTTAATTAATTTCCTTCTCCTTGACGACATTCAAATCCCGGGAAATGGAGTGCCAAAGGGATTAAATGGACGAAAGAATTTCTTGTAGGCGAAGACAAATTAAGATGTCTGATTCCTGCTTTTTTTGTGGTCCATAGTAAAAGCCGCCGCATTAAATTATACACGTATCTACTACCTAATATATGTATACACCAATGTGTGCACATATGTATGTATGCTTAAAAGTTTCTTAATAAATATAATCTGTACACAAGATTTGGTGTACTAAATGAGATTTGCGTGGATGATAATCTAAAAAATCTTGTATTTTCTGGTGGCTTCCATAATTAAATCCCTAAACAAATGAAATTTTCGTGCTCGGCGTATTTAACAAGGCAAAGACGTATGAGTTGGAAGTTGTTGCTGGCTGTGCGGTCTACTAATTAATGTGGAAGAATTCCTTAATAAAAACACCACAGTCGGGTGTTCCCTCGAGTGTAAGAAAACAAATTTGCTACACTTTCTCGGGCTTTGAGTACAAAATGGAAGAAGTGTGGCTTTTTACATCATGCAATTAAATGCAATCTTAAGGACTTACAGACTCCAGACTTGCATCTGGGCAAAACACTAAATACTACATGGTACGAAATTTACCTACACGGTCCCGATAAAGTTGTCAGGCGGGAAACTTGAGTAGCACTACTCATTACGGATGATGTATTTCATCCTATAGCTACACATATAGCGTTGTAGGCCCGTCACAATCTCATAAGATTCGTCGCAATAATGGCGAACTACTTTAAACCCAGAATGAGATTAAGAGATAAAGAGGGACACAGCCGTATTTCAATGTTTGTTTTGTACACGTAAGTACACATACATACAAATAGGAAACTTTTATAAAATAATGTGTTTCATGCCAAAATCCCTTGTAGCAGGGATTTATCCGGGTTTCTGAATTTGTGCTGGCACAACAATCCTCATGTATGCATATAGGGATCAGCCTTTTCACTGGTTGTGGTCGTGGTCGGTGTCCCTTGATAAAACTGGCAGCCCATTGGCACCAGTTGGAGCTTGGTTGGAATTTCCTCCTAACCCTATGTCTAACCCATTCGCTACATTTTGGTACATGGAAGCAGCTTTAAAATGCCGAATACTGTTGAACCGACCAAAGTGCCACTTATGAAAAAATAATCAACTCTCACCTAAGAGATGGCCCCAGTCCACGGTATAACTGGGGAAGAATTACAGTATTCTCGTCTCTTTCATTCTATACCATTCACATTTCCGGCTAAGAGGAATGGAGACAGAACCAGACGGACTTATACCGCCGACGCTTTTTTGTATTTACACACGGCCACGAGTGTTTATCCAGACTTTTGAGAGACAGAAAGGGAGAGGGAGAGAGAAAGGGAGACATGCAAAAGCATACAATGCCAACAATTGGCTTGTGCAAATAAACTTTCTCCTTTCATTCAGGTGCTTATATAGCCCCTGTAAAACACATGAGCTCCAAAGAAAGCTTGTGAACAAAATGGGGAAGCCATCAAAGTCTGTACATGTATGCTGCTCATGTGATGCTTCACTAATCTAATATAGAAAGTCTAACTTTCAACCACTTCTTCCTGAACCTCCCCCAAATGGGAAACTTTTTCCGGGGTGAAAAAGTTGAGAGTCCTACCATAGTATATAGATATATGTATGAGGTGTACTTACATACATATCTCATGATCTCTTTAAAATACATAGATTATTCACTGCTACTTAAAGTAAGTTGGAAATCTTTTTCCCCTCCATGGAAAAAAAAAAGTTGTCAATGTGAAACAGCCGTATGTAAAGAGTTACTAAAATATCGTGGGAATTCAACACGTTTCCCTGAGTTTTCGTTTTCATTACGGAAAGTAAGTAATCCCTTCTCCAGCTTTTAATTCACGACTGGGAAAGATGTAATGAGATTATGGCCAAATACACTTCTTCCATCATCCTCAAAAGCAAACTGGAGGAGGTTATTGCGAAAGCTAATAAAAACACTCCCACAGGAAGTGTAAATATAACAGGCCCCAAAGGTGTTTCTTGGAAAGTGTAGTCAAAATGTACTTATTTTGCGATATTCAGCTGGCCATGCACGCAAATGCTTGTCAACTACGAAATCGGCGAGGATTATGAGACTAATGTGCTTACACAAGATTAAATATATACCGTTATACCTACAGAAATAGTTCATCACCAACTTTAAGGCATTTATAGGAAGAGATGTCGTTAATACTAAAACACTTTCCTTGTTATCTTCAACTTTAAGAATTTAGTACAATTGACCAGGAAAAACTTTCCATGTGAAGTATACTCAAAAATAATTTTTAAATATCATTTGGATAAACTGTACCTTGTATCATTAGTCTCATCTGTTAATTCATTTTGTTCCATTTCCCCCCTTGGAACCCGAGTCACGGTTGTCATTCAATGTAACAAACTGCACTTAATGTTACCCGGAGAAAAACTCGAAGAAAAATCAGACGTAGTGGCAAAGCCAAGGATGATTTAGGCCAATCGTCAGTTTTAGTATTTTATATGTCTCAGTAATTGTATATGTTAACAAAAATTATTACTATATGCATTCAGTATTTTAGTTTAGCAGGACTATATTCTTTGAGGGGGAAAAGAACCGGAAGAAAAGGGTTAAACGAGCCTTAGGGAGTACCCGCACAATCATCAACAACATGTCACCACGGTAGATTAGATAAAAGAAAGAAAGAAAGAAAAATAACTCATAAATAAATAATGTTTGAATACATTATAACCGAAAGAGCATTTTTACACTCGCAATTGTTCCTTTCCCCATGTGGAAAATCAAAATACCAAACAGATGAAAGGATTGTCATCTTCCTACTACACCAACATGAATGTGACAAGCGATGATAATATGAAATCCAGGGACATCTTGTCCAGGGCCAAATAAAGAAGGATAAAAAAAAGGTCTTCAGAAGTGTTCCTCAAAGATGGCTCAAAGTGCATATGTTGACAGTACTTTTCATTCTTGAAAGCCCCCTTGTTATCAGGAGGCATTTGAATGAAAGGAAATGCTCGTATACCCAAAACACAAACACATAAACTGAGGCTGAAGCAAGGAAAAATATAAATGAGACGTGCCAGTGCCGTAATCTAAAATTTCCCACTCACTGCACTTTACTAGACACACAGGGAAACAACACGTCTCACAAGTGCTTTTTTCAATCCTTTCTTTTTTCCAGTTGTAACGTTTTTGACAACTATTCAATTGACGGTGTCAACTCAGCAATTCACACGTAGATTTATCTACTCTCATGTGCCCCTCAAAAGTCTTTCACACGTATTTATATAAAATCTATACATTAAAAAAAATCGGTTTGAAATCATCTAACGATTCGAGACATATGTGATACAGTTAAAGATCTTCCCTCCCAAAAGAATAAAACCCTTTTGAAATCTCTTTGATTTGAATAAACTGACCGTGATAATTAAATATTGTGAAAAAAAAAAAGGAAGTAGAAGGAAATCGAAAACCAAAGAACATACCTGTTACAATTCCCGGTAAGTACATGGAAATAGCAGTGATCCAATTCAGTCATCGCCAACTCATTGACTAGTGACCGTGACAGCTGCGGTGTTTCCGTCATTACTTATCCATGAAAATTTGTACCTTTTTTTTTATATATATGGGAACAGGAAAGAAGACTTTGGTTGAACTTGTTTTTCTTCTTTATCCCCCTTTCTCTCTGGAATAAGACGAAGAAGACTCCCGGATTCCTTCGTGTTGACGTCCTAGTCCCTCGCCTGGAACTGTTGAATGTCCAGCACAGAGGAAAGCACTTAAGGTTTTTTCTCCACCCTTCGTCGATCGTGAATTCATTCTACGGGACTTTTTTTCTTATACTTAAATTATTTCCACTCCCTGCTCCTTTCCGGAGGACTACATGTGTGTACAAAGGGAATACCTGAATTCACAGAGACACACGCTACAGCATTAAGTAGTCAAGAAAGAAAATTGGGAAGACGAAGAAGAAGAAAAAAAAATTGGAACATAAAAAAAAGAAGAAATAAGGAATAGCGTTGTAAAAGTAGTGGATATCCGATGCTATCTTCTTTTACCACTCTTCCCCCCTTGAGAAGAGAGCTCTTCCAATAGTTTCACTCTCTAAATATAGGAATTCACCAGGACTGACTGCCGGAGAAAGAAGGAAAGGAAAGGTTTTTATATACCGGGGAAAGGGAGTGGGTGAGAGAGAGCGAGAGAGAGGGAGAGACAGGGAGAGAAAAAGCAAGAGACAAGAGCTGAAGCTATAGCACATTCGGTGCGGACTCTAACAACCAGCAGGAACCAGGCCGGGACCTTTTTTTCCCTCTCTTCTTCTTCTTCTTCTTCTTCTTCGTCTCCCAAACAAGAGGAGAGAGCCGTTTACAATATTGATCGAAGGAGCCAGAGAAAAAAGAGGAATCCTGGAAAGCACATTTGGAACATTTATTTCCCCTTTCCTCCCACTTGGTGAATTCATATAGATTCCAGTGAGAAAGTTTTTGCCACGGAGGGAGAATATAATATTGTAACAATACCATTTGATGGTCTTTATCACTTCTACACTCGTTCGAAGATTTTTAAATTTCAACCGGAAAACGATGACAACCAAACCGAATGTGCTCCTTCTCTTTGATGTGGATGGAACTCTCACCCTTCCTCGTCAAGTAGGTTCCCTTTCATTTTTTTAAATATATTTTTTCCCAAACTTTTATTTCCCAAACACTTATACCCAACAATTTTGAAAGAGAAGACTTTCTCTTTGTTTTAAGTGCTAATCACCCTGAGCTTTCCCTGGTGTGATTTCTCCGGGGGAAAATACCCGAATAATTACCATGTCTTTATGTGACCATATGTATCATGCCATGGTTTTTTTTGGATAGAAAGACAGAGCATCCTTTACCCGAACAATTTTTATTTTTTGATTCCTCCGAATGGTTGGGAAACGATCGGGAATTCCCAGGGAAATAAGGGGGAGAGAGGGAGAGATTGGAGAGGGGAACGTTTTCGATTATTATTGTTATTATACAACTGTACGACCCCATTACTATTCCCACCATCTCCCCTCCTTACATTCTTCCGTGATGTTGATGTTAAAGTTCATGTAATATATACATGGCCTCAACAATCATCATATGAACTGGGTCCCTCACGTCCTTCCCCCTTTTTAAAGTACACAATTCCAGCGGTAGTACGTGCTGGGTCCTTCGAAGAACGTGCAAGTGTGTACCTTCGTTACGGGTTCTAGAAATTTTTATTTTAGTACTGCCTTTCCCTTTCCCTCCCGGCATGTAACACTATCAGTTCCATGAATTTGTTTGCAGTAAAAATTAAACTTTCAACAACTTGCTCCGAAACCGATTGAGAATGTATAAGATGGAGAGCGGGGCGAGGACGTCTCTGAAAGACGGTAATATTTCAGGAGGAAATGTGCGACGGTGTTAGAAAGGGGGCAAAAGGGGTAGGAGGGATGTGATTTTTTTATCCCTTTTATGATTTGTGGACTTGCCAAAATGGGATAGAAAAATGTAAGTTTTTTTCCCTTCTTCTGTCGCTCCCTTTCTCGGACCGAGTTCAGAGAAAATGTATTCAGTACTTGAGAACATTTCCAGCATTGAGGGGAAAGACGAGGGAGCGGGGAATGGGAAAAAGTTGTCCATAATCCGGGCTGGAGTGTCTCAATGAAACGGGCACAAGACAGGCACAAATGGCATTTTAAACGGGACTCTCCCGAGACGAAACTCTTTTCTAACCCTTTCCCCTTTTAACATGGTCAGAGATGAGAAGAGAGGGACAGAGACGAGGCCCGCTTATATGTGTAAGGAAATAGAAAAAGGGAAAACCCAGGCAGAGAGAAAGAGAAACCGAAGGCAGACTTTGAAATTTTATAGTCTTGCGCGAATTTTCCCTTCGAGCATGCGTCTCTCCCCGTAAATGTCCTTTACTCTACTGATTCCAAATACAAGCCCATACAGAGGTGATAAGACAAAGAGACAGCACCTTTTTCACTCATGCTTCACTCCCCCCGACCCGGCTTCTCTCATTCCCCAATGAATGCAATAAAGACTGAAACTCGGACGGCAAATTGTAGCACAACGTTTATCTCTTTATCTTTGGGAGAGGGAAGGCATGTAGAAAGTCCCAATATGACTTTTCATTGCGTTGTCGAGATACTATAACTTTCTGTTCATGATTGAGAGATGTGAGAGAGAATTTTCGTAGCTTCGGTTTGAAAGGCGTAAAAATGAGAGACATACATACATAGCAACTGCGGGAAATCGACAAAGGACAAAGTATGAAGATTCGGTTAAAGTGTACCCAGAAGACTGAAGTGAGAGCTGTGAAAGAGAGAGAGAGAGAGAGAGAGAGAGTCAGTCATAGAAAGGAGAATGGTAGGAGAGGAGTGTGGGGAAGATCAAAAGGAGATAGATAAAGCCAAGAAGATGACAGATAGGGAGAGAGTCAGGAATACAAGTGAGAGAACAGGGAATGGCAAAAGGACAAAGATTGCCGGGGAAATGAGAAAGAGAGAGAGAGAGAGAGATCTAGTGAAAGAGACAGAGTGAGAGTCACCGGAGGGAGGAGATTAGAAGGAGACAGAGAGGAGAACAAAAATGGTGAGGAAGATACAATCTGTACGACATCTAAATAATGAAAATGAGAGCCAGGGAAATGATGCTTGATTCTTGAAGATAATAGTAATTGTTAATGTAGATAGTTGAAGCTTAAAAGTGTGACTGCCATGACAGTAATTTCTCCAGGGTTGTCTCTTTTAATTGGGAACTACGACAGTTTGGAGAGAATTTCATGGGAACGGCGCAGCCTGTGTGGGAAATTACGGAGACTGTCTCATGCATTATTCGCTGTGAAAATCCCCTCATGAGTATGATTAGTGTATTTTCCTGGATCTCTCTCGCTCTCTCTCCCTCTCAGGCTTTATTTTGCTTGCTTCCATGTTGTGACCTCGGTTGTGGCTGTATTCCTTCGACGTGTACAGAATTCAATCAGGTAAATGGGGTTTCACGGTTCGGAACATCTCCAGATGTTATAATCCCCATAAATAATCTTAATAATGCAAATTTACTTGGTGTGCTAATGCCCTCTACGTTGCTCAAACCCTGGCAAACGGGAAGACTCCCAAGAAACTGTTATCTCTCTCTTTTTCTGTTTATGAACACTTCGGTCTTCCTCTTTCCCAGTACAAACGTAAGGTCTTGGGATCTCATCCCACTCAAACTAGTCCTGCTAGAGACATTCCATTATAAGCAGGAGCGATTTAATTTGTCACAACAAGCCTCTCACTACGTATAAAGGCCATGTATGTGCGGGAATGATATTATTATTATTGTTGATGTGACTCTAGGTAATCGACCCCAAACTATATGGCTACATTATAAATGAGACCCGGAAGAAGGTGGCTGTGGGAATAGTTGGTGGGTCGGATTTAAACAAAATTCTGGAACAACTCGGGGGTAAAAAAGGTAATGCTTGTACAGTAAGACATCCTTCCATATGGACATAAGTTTTGATAATCAAGTTAAAAAGTTTGGCACTTGTGTGACATTTCGGGAGAAAATTATGTATAGACAATGGAGAGCAAGGGTTGTGGGAATGTGGGAAGTAGATTGACTTTTCTCCTGTTTTTTTTTTTTTTTTGTGGGTTTCTAACTTGATTTGTTTGATTCCAATTTTTGTGTTTGTCAGCTCTCAGTGAATTTGACTACGTGTTTTCGGAGAATGGGCTGGTGGCGTACGAGGCGGGGAATCTCGTGGGAAGCGAATCCATCCAGACTAGTTTAGGAGATGAGAAGATACAGAAATTCATCAATTTCGCATTAGCGTACATGTCCAAACTGACGCTCCCCGTGAAAAGAGGGAACTTTATTGAATATCGCAAAGGAATGATAAATGTGTCGCCGGTGGGTCGCTCTTGCAGTCAGGAAGAAAGAATTCAGTTTTGGAACTATGATAAGGTAAGAGAAAAAAAATACAGACGGAGCTCGAGAGAGATAAAAGAGAAACAATGGCGTCATTTTATATCAACTAGTATCTGTTTGTATTTTTCCTTTTGGTAACCTCCCTGGACGGGTAAAGTTACATAACCTGACACGTTCCCGGTGTCTACGTGTTGTTTCGAGTTTACATTAGATAATATTTCCTCTTTTTTTGTTGTTCTAACTCTTTCCCCACAGGAACACAAAGTTCGGGAGAAATTCGTTCAAGCTCTGCAAAAGGAATTTCCGGATTTAGGTCTCACTTTTTCCATTGGTGGACAAATCAGTATTGATGTTTTCCCCACTGGCTGGGACAAAACCTACTGTCTCAAATTCCTCGACAAATACACCACCATACATTTTTTTGGGGATAAAACGAATCCTGGAGAGAATGATTATGAAATATTTACGCACCCTCGTACCATTGGACATTCTGTCTCAAGTCCTGATGAAACTCTGGAACAAGTTCGCAAAGTCCTGGAGGGCCTCTGATAACAAACTTATGTACACATATATGTATAGACATACATAATTACGTATGTGTCTTCCTCCACCAGAGCAAACACCGTACCATCCATTTACACATAACATACGTACATATGTGTCTACATCCCCGGGATTTCAACATCCCTCAGCCCGGGGATTTTCTTCCGATATTTATTATTCGCCTCAGTGCATAATGAGCTCTTCCATGTTATCATTCCTAACTCTTCCGTTCCGGTTATAATTTATTCCTATTTATCCCATTCATGTAAATGCCCTGAAGATGGGTTGAAATTCCCCTAATAAATTTGTGATGAGAAAGAGATTTTTTACTTACGTCTCTTTCGTGCTATAGTTACATGTTTCATGGAGTATATTTTTCTTCTTTTCGCATCCGTCCATGGTCTTTTGTAAAAAAAAAACATCTCTTTATCATATTTCCCCCGGCACTGTTTATTCAACTTCAAACAAATGCATGTGATTGTGTACATTCGACATATGTACATGAGTTCCATCGCTCCATGCAAATTCCAAAAAGAATGCTTTTGATGAGATAAAGTCAAATAAGAAAAGGTTTGCACAACATCCAAAGCATGCCAACACTATGGTACTATGGACTATCCTTGGCAAAATGAATATTACGTGGAAAGTGCGTGGCCATAAGATGTGCATATAAACTCTTTTACTTTTGCTCATCATTGCATGCACATACTTTCTTTTACGACCTTCAACAATCCATAAAACTGGGAGTAGCCTCCCCACACACATAAAATAAATGGTACACATATATACATACATAATATATTACAGGTCGTCACTGATTTTTCAATAATGTCGTCTTTTTCCCTCAATACTCATAACAATAATTAACTTTCCATTTCACTGTTCCATGTATGCTCCTCCCAAGCCAGAGGGAAAGTGCCAGTGAAACTTGCGTATATAAAACAATTAGTACCTATACATTAGACTCGTATATAACTGCAACATGAGCACAAAGCCCCAAAATAGTCCCAGTGACTTTATAGATGGCCAAGAAGCATGTGAAAGCGTCATAATGAGCAATGTTGCAGAAAATTATGGATAATCTCGCTTCCTGCAGTGTGTTCGAAAAAAATAGTAAAACTCCGTATAACAGTAGAGACGAAAAGTTCTGCGTTATGCCCAAGACTCAGCCCTTCATTCCAGCTCACGCTCAGGATGTCACAGAATTATTATGACATGGTGTGTGAATTCAGAGAGAAGAGCTTGAGCAAACTCAGTCTCAGCAAACTCACGCTTGATCTGCACTCCAGATTCCAGGGTACAAATGAATCCTGCCGGGTGGAATGAAGGGTGATGTGGGAATCCACCAAATATTTCCTCTTCATGTACTAGCAGGAGGAACGGAGGCGATTCATGTCACATATGACGGCTATAGATACGAAAGGGATTAAGTCCAACTAACGAACTAACTCGTTGGGAAGACAAACTTGCTTCATGAGCTATTGCGTCCTTATGGAGAACTCGGACTTTTTCGTTTTTTAAAACACTTCTGATAACATCTAGCCAAAATAAATGCCACAGTACAGGGCCATGATGTGTTGAATTCAAGGGGAAAACCACAATTTTAAAAAGTACGGATTTAATCCCCTTTACGTCTGCAACTTTCATATCGCCTCGCTCCAGGGAATCACGATCCCGTTATTGGGCTATAACAGAGAAAGAAATTAGCAGCTCCAGTGATAATGAAGCATAAGAATTCGTTTATTGCATAAAATGAGGCCAGCAAGTGATGAGTGATGATGATTCATTTTGCTTGCCTATACATATATGATATGTACGAGTCCTTAACCGATTGTTTCCTACAGCGTCTCCAGAGACGGAGAGCTCATTTTACAAAGGCACGTTGAGTGTCAACAATTCCAGGGTTCGTAATTACTAATTGTGCTCCCCAAATGTTTGCTTCTTAATTGTTAGCACAAAAGAAAAGAGCACCTATACATAATAGTTCTCATCCCGCTCAAGTTCCACGGCTTCTGAGCACGAGTTGGTACCGATTGTTTATAATCCAAAAGGTGTGTTTCATAGTTCAGTTTTTATGGTATTTTGCACTATACGGATTTGCAAACCGCATACATATACGATGTACGGGTGAAAAGTGTACTAAAACTCTGTTTTGTATATTAAGTAACCGCGTCTCCTACATGTACATATGTACATTAAATCCCAACATAAATCGGATTATGTAGCTCGTATGACAATTTTTCACGGCTATAGGTTTCCAGACCCGTAAATGCATGAATGTTTCCGCGGAACTGAAGGGATACGTGAAGGTGGCGCTACAAAATACGCTACAAAATACGTATGGCCATGCGAAGCTACAAGGGAAGCACTTCCACTAACTTTGTTTCATGATGAGAAGGTAATTAAGAAAGTTTTTCTCATTTTGAAAGTGTCCATATGTATACTTGGCGGGGTTGTTGGTGTCACGCATAATGGGTGAAGAAAAACGTTATATGTAACACCACGCACACAAATGCTATTGCTAGGTGTCACCCCCCGAAGTATATTAATTGTTACCTAAGTTTTTCATGGGGCAAGTGAGTCAGAGGAGTAGCTTCTATAACTCTGATGGTGAGTGTGTGTGTGTTTTTTTTTTTTTTTTGAATATAAAATACAGCGTGCCTTTAAAACTCATTTTCTTTCTGTGCTAAACTTCAATTGTGGAATACTGAAGGAGGGTGAAGGAGGGAGAGCATGTATACCCACGCGTTGTGTTCCTCCCTTTAGAAAAACACTTTATCGTTTACATTAGCATAAGAGTGAGAAATTTTCAGAGGATTAGTCAAGAGTAAAGTGAGGAGTGAAGTGCTGTAAACATTTTTGAGATGTACCTTTAGAAGAAAGATTTTAATGTGTTTTAAGAGACACGGCAATGAGCCTGAGTATCTAAACGTGGTTCATTCTGCCAGTGACACAATTTTTTCCTTTTGTGAAACAAGTCTCTAGTGTGTCTCAATGTGGCTTACCATGAAACGTTTGTGGTGTTGTTATTAATATTTTTCTGCCTGAAAAAAAAAAAAGTTATTTTGTCCTCACATTTTATTCATATAACATGATCTTCTCGGGTAAGTTTCACATAATTTTGATTTGATTTAATTACCTGCCTACAATAGGCTCATCCAGTTTAAAAAAATTGAGTGGGGGTTGAAATCTACTAATTCTCTAATCTTGATGGGACTTTCCTTTTTTTCCCCCCTTTTGTTTATTCTTACAAGGCGATGTCCTTTTAGTACGGATTCCCATAATCCTCTTACTAATTCTGGTGGATGTCGTGAAGCGGAGTGTGGAGCAGCAGCAGCAACAATACCAGCCGTACCCACCACAGTATCCACCGCAGTATGGGCAGGCCTATGCCCCGAGTGGGAATTATAATCCCTACAGTCAACAGGGACCTCCTTGTGATGGGAATAGAGACTACGGGGATATTTGTCAACCCAAGGATCCTTGTCAGAGTTGTGATGTGAGTCGAGGACTGGCATGTTTTCTTGGAAGGTGTAATTGTTTGACGCCTGGAGCCATTTACAGGCATGGGAAATGCCGGGCAAAAGTAAATCGGATATGTGAGAACAATGATGGGTCCCGGATGGACTGTATTTTAAATGCAGAGTGCAATTCCGCCACACGCCTGTGCCAATGCAAATGGAGTTATTGGTCAAATGATGCAAATACAGTGTGTAACAATGCCCGCAAAATCTCTGGAAGGAGCTACTGGCTACTCGTACCCCTTCTGACACCACTTCTCCACCGTTTCCTTTGATGATAACGAGGTTTACTGTACTAAAAACATTTTTTTACCCACATTTTTCGCAGTGTATAAAAGACATCACATTCCACGAAAGTTGTTCTTCCCATATTTTTTTTTTTGGACGTTTCTACTTTGTGCTAATATTGTGAAGCCCATTAAAAAACCGTGGAAGGCACACCACATAGACAGAGTGCAAATAGACAAGAAAGTATCCACGTACATATTTGTATATACATGTACTTACAAAAAAAAATATTTTTTAATGATTCTCAATAGATCTAACCAGCAAAGGAATTTTTATTTGCAAATAAATACCTATGTTATGTTTTTAGTTTACTTTTTTCCCCGTTTCCGTCTTTTTAATATTTCTCCGTAAAAGCTGCAAACTACACCTTTTTTCACTCTCAGGTCAAGCTATACAGGAATGGACACTGTATACTTGTATATATTCTCTCATAACTCTAATGGGTGAGGAAACAACGTTTGTGAAAACACAATTGACAACACGTGGACGCGTATTAATTAGCGTGTTCGTGGAAGTAGGCTTTTTAAGCATTACAGTCCCTTCAATTTGTCATCATGTGTGTGTGTGTACTTGTGTAGCAAAAAGAAGAGTTGTGACGTTGTGAGTTGAAAAAAGCACGGAATGAGGCATTGACCTCAGAGCGCTTTTTGAGTAATGAGCTGTATAGAATAGAATAGAGGAGGAAGAAATGGAGTGCACTCATATTATTAGTATTATTACACATCTTTGCTCAAAATTTCGTCTTGATTATGCACTTAAGCTCGAGGAGGAGGTGGCTGGGACAAAGGTGGAATCAATAATGATTGTTGTAGGTGGCAAAACAAAAAATGCTTCCGTGTGTGCATCTACGCATACTTCTTTGGAGGCCCGCAGATACAAAAAATCCTCTATTACATTTCTCCCCGAATCTTTTGTATTTTGTCAGTAATGTAGTGTGTATTATACCTGCACCGTTTTTCAGTACATGTTATTCATTTGCTATTTGTCCTAAAACTTCCAGCATTGGAAACGTAACATACACACGGCATGCAAAAAATTCTTCGCACCGAATGCATTTATGGAAGAGTTAATAACTGTGGTGTGAAAGGTGATTTCATGTTTGCACATGAAGACCTACGAATAACTAACTAGAAACTGCATCTATTTTGAGTGAGTCATAGGATGTTTAAGTCTCTGATTCAGAGATGGTAAACTGTAGCATGACATTATATATTAGGGGGAAGAAACCGCTGCAATGTGCTCTAGCAAAAGGTGAATATTACTCAAATTACTTAAGTGGCAGTCACGTCCTTCCGCCCAGCTTTCTTTATGTATTTCCATATACATAGAATTAGAATTATGTCGAGCAGGCTTAGGTATAAACAACCATAAAAAATACAATCAATCTTTGTGTTTTACCAACCAAAAAGCGGAACATCGAACCAATCGGTGAAAATTCATATAAATGCGTTCCATATAATGTACATATACATAAGGAATCATGGAAGGTTGGTGTATGGTAAACCCAATGCTTCGTCATCATTTATAGGACTTAAGTGGTGATATCATAACCCGGTGCCAGCCATAGTTACTGTTCATTGCTGAATAGCACAATGAAAGATTTCTTTGAAAACCAATAAATTTCATTTATAACATGTACCATACATATACGTATATGTAATGTCTACTAAACTACTATAAGTACCATTATGTGCGTACTGAAAGCATTCAAAGGTCTCTTTTCTTGTCTTGAAATTGAAATACATAAAACGTGAACGCGGAAAAAAGAAAAAATATATAGGTTGGTAAATAAAATTTGGTATAAAGCGGGCTTTACCCACATAATAGACGTACACTACACGTAAGAAACTCCTACAAGTAATATCGGAGTAGTCAGTAGTTCCGTAAGAAATACAAATATTCTTTGTACTAAAGGTGATCGAGGTTATTTTGGACAAGACTGGGATAGCTATTCTAACTACGGAATCGATTCCGGGAACAAAT
>JAQGBT010001558.1:0-30839 GCA_034698585.1 Disparrhopalites patrizii | reverse complement strand
GCAAAGGGAGAAAATGGAGAGGAAAGGAAAAAGAAAGAGAAATACACAGAAAAAAGGGAGATATATAAATGGAGAAAGAGGGAGTGAAAAAGTAAGGATGAGTAATTGGAAACGAGTAAAAGTGGTAATCTGTTCGAAAATACAAAAGCAATATGTACTTTCCCGGGTTTTAAAAATCGGGAAATCCTGCACAATGCCTCCATGAAATCATGCTTTCCTTCATAGGCACATTAAATCTCATTTCCCCGGGAATTACAAGAGACATAACGAGTGTGTAAAATGTGTGCACACGAGCATTTTTATGCAACAGACAAGTATTTTGGTGTATATTTATACACTTACCACAGATATAACATGTGTATATATATATATATATATATACATACGTGTATTTAGATGAGGCTTGCACCCTCATAATATTTTTAGTACTACTACAAACTACATCCATACATGGTATTTTCATGCCCACACATCGTATGCGTGCGTAGGAGAGATAAAAACTGGGCACACACAGTGTGAAGCCCTTTTCTCCATAGTCGTAATCGACTCCCACATAATATATACATATATATATATATATATATATGTATAATAAAGTCAGTATGCACGTACATATTACAACTCACATGCTCCCCGCCAAGTCCCTGCAATAGTAAATAGATTGCATGAAATGAAATGGATCCACAAAATTTGCTCTTGCAAAGCTTTTTTTTTTGGAGGGAGAGGAATTCAGTGAGGAGTGAAAAATTTATCCACCGTTCATCCCCCAGTTTGCCACATAAATTATCAATGGAGAAACATGGAGCGATGGTTCAGTCATTTCTCTTATAACCATCAGTCATTACAAATTTCCCCCGATTTTTACATTCGTATTTTTTTGGTATACATACACAAATCCTTCAAACCATTTCTGCCACAGCCTTCATCCACAGGTATCCACATGAAATAAGACATGAAATGTATATCAATAAATTTTAGCAATTCATTCAGAATTTTATCATTTTATGAGTAATAAAGAACAAACGATTTTGATTTTTTTCATTGATTTTTTTTTTACACTTCAGCATTTTTTTTTATTATTTTCTTTCCGGAATGTCAAACGCCATTGATTAACATATTTTTTTTTAATTCAAGGAATCGTATAGGAGTTCGGAGCTACTGGAAGTATAATCTATGTATCGGGGGTGAACATTTTGATTTTTAATATTACTGTTTTTTTCTTCTCTTGCTCATACATCAATCAACAATAAGTAAGTGTAACAAGGAAAAACAGCCTTTGGTAATGCTAACTAGGGCAATCAAATGGGTTAATTATTAATCCTTCAACTTATGATTAATTAATACTCTAAACACACCAAGGATTTATTGGAAAACATCTTAAACATTAATTGACTCGTATGGTGATTAATTAGCACATAAAGCTACAGTACATATTTTTTTTAAATAATGAAATGACTTTTGCAAACATAAAAATTCCTTTGCTAGAAGCATACAATAGGACAAAAAAGATGTGTCCTAAAAAAATTAAAATCCTGCAAAAATTTATTACATCTGGAATTGATCGTGATCAATTTAGGAATGCATTGGAAAATAAAACTTTGGCTTTTTTCTTTGCTTTTTTCTTAAAAAGTATATAACAAAATATTGCAAGATAATCAGGCCGTGCGTAATTGCACCAGTTATAAATTAAACGTTGTAATATGATTAATACACATAATTGATTTCGAAATTATTAGGTGTTATTATATTTTTGGACATCTTCGTCCCCCAGAAATAACAAAGCTAAAATATTTCCCAGTCCAAATGACGTGCGTGCAAGAAAAAATACGTGCAGGTCTTTCTCATTAAGCATATCTCTTTTTGAGCCGAAAAAACGCATGGAATAGCATCACACCAGCGTTGTAAAAAAAAAGGAAAGTCTACACAACGCCCAAGGAATATGTAGTAACATACATATATAGGATTTATATATTATAATAAAATTAAAATGTTTACATACATATATAAAAATGTGCATTGTTTATACATACAAAGGCAGCGAGTGTATGGACATAAGGAGAAATCATGCGTAAAAAGGAATCATTTTGTTCTTTTCTCCCCTAAAATTACAATAATAACAAGTAGATCCTCGCAAAACACAACAAACAAAAATATTTCAAGTGACTTCAACTATACATAGTAATAGTAGCATTGTGATAATTAATAATTAATACACATTTTATATCAACAACCAACCTCTTACACATTCGGTAAATTTTTTTTTAACTTGGACAAATTTACATGGACCCAATAAAACATGTTATGGTTCCATACATACGAGGAGCTACCTCACAACGTGGAAATCAAAAAAGTGGAAATTCCCTTGAGATAAATTGTACAAATTTTTATTTTCACAAAAAACAACTATTTCCAACATCATAAAAACCTGTTGCTTAAACTAATTTTTCTATATATTCATAAAAATAAAATAAATTGTAATTGAGGTAATATTGCATATCTCCCTGACTAAATTAATAAAAATCAATATTTTACCACCTGGGTTATTTTGGTGACCTTCTATTAAAATAAGGATCTCGAGGGAGGTAAATAAGCTGAACCTAGTGGGAAATACCCGTTTCGTTTACAGTAACTCGTCCCACGTTTTATTTACAGGGATAATGAAGAGGTTCATAATTGGTAGCTATACTAAACAAATTACAAGATAAACTACGGGAATATGTAAGGAAGCACTAAAGTATAAAATTGGATACCTAATACACGCATGAAAAGGAAAGGAAGTGTGCGTCTTAGAATAAGTTACATACCTTAATTTTTTTTAACCATAGAAAAACTGCAGTATAACAACAGTAAATCTCCGAGTCATGAAAGAGGTAAGTGAAAGTGAAAGATGAGCTTTTTTTTTCTTGTCCAGAAAAAAATGAGACAAGTACATTTTTTGTCGTATTACACAGTACGTTGTAGCGTTTTTAGTATGTATTAGTATATATAAGATTAGCAATCATAATTATTATAATCAGTATTTTGCATTTTCACATCGTTTCATTTTTTTTGGAGGAAAGCAACAAACAACACCACACGGGGAGTGCGGGTGGAGTTTAGTACCTGCTTTGACTTAAAAAGTAAAAATTTAGTTATATTTAGACTTCACATTTAAACGTTTTATTTATTTTTTGGTATTTGTTGTGTTCACACGCGACAAATGTACGTAAAAAGTGTTATTTTCATTATTATTATTTTTTGTTCATTTTTCTGTATTATTTTCTCTTTGAAATAGTAATAACAATGATGTTTTCCTCATACAATGAATAATAAACACCGAAAGTCCGTCATCCTAATCACAACAAAGGAGCACCTTGAGGCGAAATTAGGCCTACAAATGTATGTATGTCGATTATAACTATTATTACGTACATGTGTATTGTATATAATGTATTCTGAATGTACACTTACGACGAATTCTTTAAAACTTTCCAACTATCTTTTATACAGGGAATTCATTCGATGTAAACATTGCAATATTTTTCTTTCGTGTTTTATAGTTACTCTGAAACGCTTTCACAAAGGGCCTTTTTTTAGTACGTGTAATTGCACCAGCCCTTTTACATTTTCTGTTTGCAATTCGTGCAAGGGGCAGGAAGAGAATTTTCATGGAAAGCACAGACCTATACATTTAACTATGCCAGGTGAATCTCTTAACCAGTTCTTTGATCAATTTTTCCTTTACAGTACACCAATCAAAACAAAAATAATTATATGAATAATATGAAAAATGAAAGTTTATACGTATAAAAAACTTCCTACCAATTTACGTGAATGTAGGGGAAAAAATGACAAGGTATTCGATCTACCTTCAAATATTCTCCTTAAGCAATCATGGAAATTGATTATTATAACATGACATAGAATTTCGAATGCGTACTAATATTGTAATGATTTTCACAATTAAGGAATGAAAGGACCATTGTTACTCAAAATGTGAAGTCATAAATGCAGAAATAATTTCGAAAAAGTCGAAACAAATAATGGTCGTTATTTCAGTTCTTGCAAAAACAATTTGTGTGAAAAATAAATAGTCAATGTGAAATGTCAATGTATAACAGCTTTTTAAAATCTATAACGTTTGTAAATATAGGTATACCGTATACCTATAGGTATAGGTATGCTTCTCCCGTATCTCAACCTGCCCCGCACCGTTTTGTAGAAGGCGTATGCATACAGTACTATAATAATAAAAGCAATTTGAAACTGTTACTGGACTGTATAGGAAGAAAGGGAGAAGTATTAGTGAAAGTAAAAAGACAAAGAAAGTGGAAGCACAGTGACAGAAGAAAGCGCACAGTAGATGCATTTTTTTTTTTATAAAACCAGATTTTTTTATGCCTTACATATTTCCAGCTTGAGCAAAACCTTCATTCTCACTAGCTCTCGTTGTCCGTAATTTCCCAAAACCTTTTCCATGCACAAATTTTTTTAGTAGTATTTTTTGTCAATTCTTAATTTTTTTTAGTATATTTTTTTTAAATGCATACCCTCTACAAGTAGTGTTATGATCCCATACAAATTAATTTCTCCAGTAATGTTCCCTTTTTATCATGTTCACATTGAAATCATGGTGAAATTTTGTTTCCTTCCAACCCTTTCCCTCAAATTTTTTCTACATTAAAACCTCCCCATAATGATTTAAACATATTACACATTCCTTACGATTTAAGGTACTCATTATCCAGAAATTACGTTTTTTTCTTCTTCTTTTTTTTTGTAACATGTAAATCCATACTCCTGGTTCGCTAGCTTTTATGTAAAATCTTGGTGTATGTAACTGACTAAATTGTGTAAGTTTCACCTTTTTTTTTCACCTCACGTATCTTCTGTAACTACAAATTTCTTAGTAATTAATCCCCCATCAAATGTATCACTATCTACAGTTTTTTTCCTAAATGTATACATATATGCAATCCGTCGCGTGTACACACCACACAAAGACAAACATTGACACTTATAGAATGTTTATATAATTAATATGACATTTATACACCAGAATATACACAGATTTAGAAGACGACAACTACTTCCAACAACAATATTATTAGTTCTTTTGATTAGTAATTACATTATTATCAACAGAAATCTTATATATATTTTTTCCAGTTCAGTTGCTTTGATTTCTTATTGCGGCTCTTATTAATTCCTTCCGATATTTGTAACAGCCCTATTCCCTTTTAACTTGCAATGTACTACGTCGAACGTTTTATTTTTAATAGTATTTTTTTAGTAGTCCTGTCACTATTTTTTTTAATATTTTTTATTGACTTGGCGTGCACATATGTATGGACATACATATGTACACATTATTATTGTATCCAAGTATTGCGAGTTTTATTTATTTTTTCCATTCCCACACAATTCCGGTAATTATTCTTATGTGTTATTCTATAATTTATTATAGTCACAAATGAGCAGATAATCTCTTCAGTGATAGACATTCGTTATTAGTATTTCTTTTAAAAAGAAGTTTCCAGTGCATTGTTTTTGTTTACGTGTAAAACCTAGATGAATTGTATAGATAAAAAGAGTATAGAAAGTTCCATAAAAATTTTATTTTTAATTTTGATTTTTTTGAAAAAAGAAATGAAAATGCTCTTTCTTTAAGAAAAGTATCGTTGAATGATTTCAACGTTCTATCTTTGTACGGACAAAAAAGGTACAAAGATCTGTGATTAAATTCTCACTTTTTTCTCAATGAAAATCAAAAGATGAGATACAAAATTCCATGTCTAATATACAGAGTATATGTATAATATATATGTAGATATATATATACGCAAATTTTGATCTATATTTCAGTTCAAAGCCGTTATTTTTGTCCATATCTTTGAGCATGAGTAATTTAATTAGGATTTATTGTGTGATCTAATAATAAGAAAGTTCATTCTCCTAGTGGATTTTCGTCCAATGAAAATTACGTAAAACATTACGGTGAGTTAAGTTAACTCGAACAAAATTTAATAAAATGTAACGAAATATTTTTAAAATAGTTATTTAATTTGGAAATATGACTTGCAATGACTATAAAAAGATTGCTGATAATAGTTATAGACAAAATTTGTAAACAAAACCCATCGGTTTTAATCAAAACTTGATTTTTTAATCGTTTAATTAGCGGGTTATTAGTATTTGGAATTGCTGTTAACACATGATGAATAATCTAGTGTTAACAACTGGCCGAAAATCCGATCCTGCCAGAACCGAAACATTTATTAAAGAGTGCTGAATGAAACCTAAATCTGAAGGTGTGACCGAACACGGACATGAAATAGTTGTATACGTTTTTAAGGTCAGTGATAATTCCACCGTCGGAGTATTGAGCGTTAAAATCCTCATCACGTGAGGGATAATTTTTTTTCCAAATAAATTTCTACTATACTAAATGCTCTTTTGAGATCAACCAAAATTACCAAGACTAAGGGGAAATGAGCGGATAATTCCTGTAATTCGACTAACAATCAAAATAATATCAATTCTACCATTTCTCTCTTTTCTTTACTACATAAATCACTTTCATTGATTGAAATTTTGTTTAAAATTTCTTTTCATTTTAAAAATTTTGTTCAGTGTATATTTTAATAGGACATGGTAACTACTGCAATTATGGTTTTACTCTAGTTTTATAACATGATGTTATAACATGATGTTATAACAGCACTACAAACTACTACTTTTTGTATGTTTGTAATTTTAAACTGTTTTCTTTATTATCCCCCTTGTCATCATGAGTCTCTTGGTAGCTTATTGTTTGTTTTGTTATGTTTTTTTAGCCTTATGAAAAATTCTGTACCATTTCGTTCCTCGTTATGTTGAAAACAATCAGTTTATGTATGGAAAAAGATTTCATTAATCCTTCATTTTTTGTTTTGTTTATATTTTTTGTGAAAAGGTTTTTGGTCCTCAGAGGTTAATCAATTAGAAAGAGTATTTTTTTTCATGGTTTGTGAGAAAATAAAAATTAAAACGTGTTTTTTAGTACCTGGGTTTAATTTTTTTTGCTATAACTGTAATAACCACATTCTATACATTTTAAAAAACATGGAGCAGTATTCACTTTTTATTAAATCGTAAGTTATTTTTAAAGATGATATAGGCCTTTTTATTAGATTAAAAAAAGAGCATGCCTATTCACTATACCCTTCTTATCCCAAACCGTTCGTATTCATTTCTTTGCCACAATTTATTTTCTTCTCTTCACAATTTTCTAAAATAAACATAATTTCCCTTGTTTCCATCTTCATATTTCTTCAGCCTCATTAAAATGAGTGAGTCAAATGACTGAGCTATCAAACTATGAACTTTTTTTCGTAACATTTTTTGACTACAAACCAAAAGAAAGACATTCGTCGTCCAAGTAGTCGAAAATATAACTCCTTTGAGAAACAACTAAAAACATCCGTGACTGAGCTCCGTGACTATATACGAAAAAGCTAGACTTGTTATATAATTAAAGGTAAAAAGTCAATTCTCCTTGGTTTGGAATTGAGTATTAAAATAAATAACACTTCAAATTTATCGAATAAAAAAAATCTCTGCGCGTAGGAAATTTGCAATGTGCTAAGATAACGATTGTATAATATGCTAATAATAAATGGTAAAGTTTTAAAAATATGACTCGTAAAACAGTTGAATCAGCCTCATTAATGGTAGATTGTTAATGTTAGTTAGTGACTCGTATTTGTTTGCATTGTGTTCCTACGCTCTTGCTCGCAATGGATACATAGTAACTAAGAGAAAAAAATGGAATGGAAAGTAAAATTGATTCTCACCTGGATTCCGAAGACATACAGAGTGTGAAGGAATGGGAAGGAAAAGTGCTTTTTTGCATTCTATAGCATCGTGGTACGAATGTTCAAAAGTCTTTTTGTTTTATGCCAACCCGTGTAATAGTGAAATCGAAATAAAGTGACATTGCCGGAAATGGAATGATACCTTTATAGCACAACCACATATAACAATTCCCTGTCATAAATTATTAGAAGGAAGGAGGAGTAGAAAATAACGTGATACTATTTTGGACTGCCCTTCCTGTGAAAGGTGCAGTGGAAATGCGTTGGGGTGAATGTATACAAATATAGAGGGATAACTCAGGGTAGTAGAATTGTATAGTATGTAGTAGTACAAGTTATACAGTCTATACAAGAAGACATTGTGTGTTTCACAAAGATTTATGGAAGAAAGTTGAGGGAGGAACATTGGGGAGGGATAAAAATAAATAATGCATGAGAGTCTAAGACATAAGGTAGAGATCAAAGCTCTTCTTTGGAGACGATAGGTGCCCGACTGAGGTTGGAATGTGAGCTGAAGCTAAAAGACGCAGCCCTGGGGAACCGGTAATTCTTATGATGAGGTGGAATCTGAGGAGAGTTTGACGTTGATTTTGCTGTAGGACCTAGCACCGGAGGTGGGATGTCATTGACGGACTGTGAGCGACAGTGATTATTCGAACTAATGTGACTGGGGTACTTATCGGCTTGTAATTTGGCACACACACCAACAACACCAGCACTACCACTACTACTAGCCTTTGTACTCAATTGGTTTGCAGATTTAGACCGCATGTGCCCCTTGTGATCTCGAGACTGACTTCGATTTGTTACCGCCAACTGATAAGCCACTTCAAAGGCTTGACCCAACGTTAAAATCGCTTCCGTTGCCACTTCCTAAAATCAAATTCCAAAGCAAAAAGTAATCAAATAAATTATACAAACAAATAGCAATGCACAATAAAAAATAGCACTAAACAATAAAAAATAGCCCTAAACAATAAAAAATTGTAATAAACAATAACAATAGTAATAAACAAAAAAAACTTTATGGTATAAAGCTTAACTCATTCTGAATGAGAATGTTACACCGTTGTGGAGGTGTTTGAAAGAAAATGTGGGTATAGAAATGCATATAAAAAATACGGTTATTGATTGAGTGCAGACAAGTTCCAAGAAAAAAAAACGTCACAAAATAATAAAAAATAACCATAGGAGAATGCGTGAATGCAGTGTTCACTCAACCACCGTAAAAAACTGGGAACCCTAAAAAAAAGTAACCCCACCACAACAAACAGTAGTAGTACTCCTTTCATCCCCCTCCCATCCAACAAGGAAGATAGAGAATGCATGGCACGCTCGAAAGGAGACCTCCATGTGATTTGCAAGCTCAATTCTAGTAAATTACAAATGATCTTACCACGGAGTCGAGACAGAAGACGTGACATGAATGACTCCTTTCACTGGGGTCAGCAGCTTTAGTCACCAATGCTAAATGCCTTAAATCATCAGAGGCTTGACAAGTACACTGAATGCTTCCTATTTCATGCTCTTTCACCAAACTCTACAAACATTGGGGGGAAAAGAGAAAAAAAAATCGTCAGTTTCCCCTTTCTCAAATCTTTTGTTCAAACTATATATAGGTACTCCAACAATGAAAATAAAAGGATCCCGACATCCTTATGTTATTAAGATGGTATACTTTTTGGCTTTTTTTTAAAACATATAAATACATAAGGGTATAGACACTGCCTCACGACAACCGATGATCCAGTGTCTTTGAAAAGTAAATGCGGCGTTATTAACTCTTATAATCCGGGAGGCGAAGCACGTCATATTTTCCAGTGGAAATCATTTACAACGGGGGAATGTGCACTCCTACATACGCTCATATTTTGTACTATGCATATAAGTAGGAGAAAGTGAATGGGCAAGTTACCTTGGTCGTGGCATTATACCAGCTGACAACTGTGGCAGACACAATGAGGGTGACATTGACATTGAGTACGGTAGTAGTCGACTTCTCACCCCTTGGTCCCTGACCATTAGCAATTGCCTGCGGATTCCGAATCCTTTGGATTGCCCTTTGTATCAAGTCCGTCGTCGAGAATTCTTGCACCAAGCTGTAGCCAACATACTGAAAGGATTGTAGAAAAGAAAGAGAGAATACAGAAAAAATCGATAAAGGATTGTAAAAGGATGGTTAGAAGATGAAAATGACAAGATTTTAAAGAAACAAAAAATATAAGAAAAAAAAAGAGAAAAGTTAGAAAATGTATCTTGGGAAATGCTTTACAATGGCTTTGTAGGTAACGCTGCCATCAATGAGTGTTTCTGGTGAGTGACGCCAAGCTGTCTTTAAGGCAGAGGAAACCCCCGAGACTAAATGGTTAGGGTCCCGGAGAGGCAATGATCCTTCTGATTGAGCCTCATCAATCTCGATCCCATTGTCAAGTAGTTGGGGGGTGCTGGCAGTTCGACGGAGACCAGAGGCTCTTGCCGAAGCTCGAAGTAGCCGTCTTCTATGACCCAATAAGCTGATATCCAGTACAGTCGTGAGCTCATCATTCCAAAGTTTGAGTAACCTCTCTGGATCCGTGTAAAAATTCTTGCGAAATGTTTCAGCATATTGATCTAGGTGTAACTCTTGTAGCCATTTCTCCACTGAGGCGGGAATGCCGTTCGCTTGGATGGCACGAGGCCAACTTACGTCTAATTTACTGGTAGCCTCCGTCACTATTTTGCGATGTTGTGCATTCAACATCCCAACCTCCAGCAGGGAATTCTCATCCATAACGTCTTCACCCTTTATATATTTTTTTTTGTTCAGCAAAACACAGTAACAACAACCAATTACTCATCCAGCCGTAACTGTAAACTTTTACTTTGATTCAAACAGCGTTCATCATACGCACCAAAAACTCTGTATCATCGAATCCATTCGTCAATAAGAGCTTCTCGTACTGCTCCAGTCCAAGTCCGGCTAGCCAGACTCCAACCGCAGTTTGAGTTACATGGGCATTCCCTCCATTTCCTCCTATCACCGGATCTCCTACCAGTACAAAGAATTATTACTTTTTTTCCTGCTCTTCCATACACACAAAAAGTCTGAAGAAAGTGAGGAAAGAAAGAAAAAATCTCTCAACACACGGACAGAAAGAAAGAAAGGGGGAAAGCAGAGTGAAAAAAAAAACAAGTGAAAGGGCGAAACAGACATTGAGGCATAAAAAAAGAAAGGAGGAAAAAAGAAAGAAAGAAGAGCTAGATAGATAGATGCTCATCTCGTGAACAACTATATATCTCTCTCAACCTACCCATTTTCACGCTCAATGAGTCCATGAACTTTGTTATACTTTCCCATTCCTTGTCCACATCAACAGGACTCAGGACTGACATTGAGGTGGACTTGGGAGTGCACTTTCTGGGAGTTCCACTTCGCCCCTTGTTATCATCCAGCACATTATCGCATGACAGACCCTGACGTTTTATATTTTTAGGTTTAGGGGCTATCTTTGGTTTAGGGGCGATTGCCGGTTTCGGACCTTTTGGAAACGGTCTCTTTGGATTTGCATTATCAACGTTACTCAGCACCTCCAAAACAAAAGCAATTTGATATTGTCAGTAATTTTTTCTTCTTCAACGGTTAGATAAAACCATTCAACCATGTTACAAATACGTATGCATGAAAGTACACAACACAAACATATACATTAAAAAAATATGACATCCTCCACAAGCAAAAATAAAGTACACGTATCGTTTCCCCAATACTGTTGTTGTTACCATTGTGTCTTAGCTAAAATGTGCTCGTGCAAAAAGAAAAAAATATTGTGTGCAAGGTGCAAGTGCATTAGGTATGTGTAAGTAAAAAAAATAATAAAGAAAACAACAACCAAATAAATTCAGCAAACGGTGAGTAAATAACAGCTCTACGTGCAGAAGACAAAAATGCGGTTTTAATAAAACTTTGGTAATTGGTAATAGTATAGCAAGTCTTACAATCACACATGCATTGATAAATCATAACACTTAAAACAGAACACAAAATAGTATAAATCAAAACAACTACATGCTGTAATTTATGCTCTGGGTAACTTTTATGCTAGCTACATATATAGATATGACTTTATATGTGGCTGTGACTACAATGAAAAATATTTAAAGGGATAAATATCCCCTAAAACAATAACGCTCTGCTACAAATATAGAATAAAAAAATATTTCGAAATTAATTAATTACCTCTGGCTTGATTGGTAGAGCAGGCTTAGTATCGCTAGCCTTATCGGTAAAACTAGTAGAAGATATAGGCTTCGTTGTTATGCGTGGAGTCGGTGCGTTCTGAATAGCTGAAGTCGAAGTAATACACGAAGTGGCAGCAGTACTGGAAGGGGCGGTTGTGGGAGGGGGAGGAGGTGAAATAGGAGGAACATCGACAAGATCAAGAGCATCGCATTGTTTGACTTCTAATCGGTCAAGGCCAGCAGGACTAACATTTTGTTCGCTTTTTGCATCCCTCAATTTAATATGAGCCACAGAAATAAAATTGCTATCGAGTCCTTGATGTTGTGATTTTGATTTGTTTTTCAGTTCTTCCACGACAAGACCATTGAAAAAAGCAATATCACGTTTGGCATATGAGCTGGATTTATGATGCTCCAATGGAGAAATATCTATAGAGTCAGTCGAGTGACTAGTTTCATAACAAGTCGGAACGCTCTTTCGCCACCTCTCGCCATAGACACTTTCATCCAACGATTTATTACGACCCATGTGACCAAATGTTACCAAATCGTAATTGTCTCCAACAAAATCCGGCACGCCTGGGTGAGTTGGAGAAGCAGAAAGATTCCGTCTCGGAGGTTTCTTTGGTGGGGCAGGCTGTACATTTACACAAAGAAAATACACATAATATTTCAATTCTTCTTCGTCTTGTGTCAACACACTTTTCCTTTTCCGTGATTTTATTAACAACGCCACACATATGCACACACCCGAATAAAACCTCAACAAAAAATTTTTCCTTTCTACACCATATTCCCGAGTATTTGCTCTATCTATACTCTTCCCTCCAAAAGAAAGCAGAATCTGCTTTCCCCAACAACGGCAATATCTTTGACAACCACTGCTTTTTGTGAAGCGAACTATGAAATTTTTTTACCCACTCCGTCCCAACCCCTTTGTATTTAAAAGGCACACTTTACTTACACTACAAGCTTTTTTCAAAACAATGGAAATAGAAGATTTACCTTGTCATAAAAATCAGGTCCCTTTGTCATGTTAGCATCCATTGACCGTCGTGTTTTTCCTCGAGTGAAACTACTCGCTTTCGGAGACTGGCGTGGAGAATACGAGTGTCTAACATGCGAAATGGATTCGTTGTCATTATGCGAATAATTATCGAATCTAATTGGAAGTAATAAGCGCTCATTAGTCATATGAACCCGAAAAATGAATGACATTTCGAGTCATTTAAACATATACACAGAACAACAATAATGCACAGCACACACATCATTCAATCACTTTGGCACTTGTGGAAGAGAGAACTAGCAGGAAGAAGCAGTACATAATACTCTTTCCCTTTCTCCCTCTAAGCTGTACAAACAACACGATCCCTCATAATAAGCTATTTACGTGCTCAGTTACTTTTACAATAAGCATATGAAGCACTACGGTTTACTAGTTTTAAGTGAGCATTACACTAATGAAGCATAACCTAAACGTACGTAGACCGCAGAAATCCACATGCACGCATATCTATTCTCCTTACGCATAATGCGTTACGCAGCGAACGTTTTAACAATCCCTGCTCCAAGCAATGTCCTATCCTGCATGAAACACTAAAGCGTGCAGAGATTCACTAGCAAGACCTTGATTCTACGACAAGAGGATAGGGAAATAAATTATAACGTCTGTAACAAGCATGTAATCAATAGTGGCAACAAAAACAAATTACCCTTCAATTACTTGCCCTCATTATTAATATGTTAGCAAGAAAATAAAAACGTTTCACTAAAGAAAGAAATCTGACGCTTATGTCTACAAATTCACACACAGGAACACTCAAGCCAGGATTAAGCCGACAAACTTTTACAAAGACACACATACGCACGTGTAAAAAAATTAATTAGGACGTACATTTGACTAAGAGGCAATTTGCCGTCTTGACTAATAGGAACGCTTTCATGTGGTGAGCACGGTGAACTGCTTTTACCCATTTGCTTGTGAGTCTTCTTCAAAGCCCCTAATAAAAAACCAAAGTGCGGAACATGCTGGTAAAAAATTCGTTTCGCCTCGAGGCATTTGCAGGATTTTAAATGCATTGCAAATATGAATTATTTGCAAGTAGGTTTTATTCCGCGTTTTTGGCTTTCAAAGGATGTTTTTATTAATCGGCTGCATCAGGGTATGCCTATTTATCAAATCTAATAGCTAAAGGAGTCTTTTTGTTGGTTGTTGAACTTCATTAGAATAAATTAGTTTCGATTTATGAAGAACAGATACTAACTGAAGTTCAATATAGAAACATCGATTTTAATCAAAAAGAGGAAAATAGTGGGAATACAAGCTACAGACGTTCCTATACTTGGAATGTAATTTAAAACAAAAGGGATTCTTAAAAAATTATAAATTGTTACCTCGGATTAGCTCCGCGATTTCCTTGGCTACGGGGGTTTTAAGGCCAACCTCTTGGAGTCGATCGACAGCAGTCCTTCTTTGACTATCAGTAACACAGACATCGACGCCCGCATCGAGTAGTGCTTTCACAACATCAACCTTCCCACAAAGGGCTGCTTCGTGGAGTGCTGTACCCTGAGTAGTTCTTGTGTTTACATTGAAACCAGCTTTTACCAAGAGCTCCACCGTTCCCCTTCAAAATCACAAAATTACGATCATTTAGTAGAAAAATGCATTTTTTTACATTGTATCGGGTGTAGCAGCAGTTGATTGCATAGTTAGCTAAAGAGTGGATAATTTAGCACAATATCAGAAGAACTAAGTTTTTACACTTTTACTCGTCAACTGCAGCCTACATTAAAAATAGGTCTAGAATAGCTCGCCTGTTTGACAAAAAGAAAAAACTGTCGGCTATTTCAGCCTTTGTGGCGGTGTCTATGAATATCAAGAGACAAACCAAGTTGGTAAAGGACACGCGGCAAACATGCACAACTATTTCTTTGTAGACATTATTATAACTTCAGCAGCGGCTGTAAAAATTAAATGCAAGAAATCATAACTCTGAACTATCATAAGAGCATGAGAGAAGTTCTGTAAACATCACAGAGTAACATAAAGAGGCAATTAAAGTCTAACCTCCAGTAAGTTTGACATGCTAGTGAAAGCAGTTAAGAGGTTGTCAAGAGGAGTCCCTAAAAAACTCATAGCCTAAGAACACAAACATTCATATAGCAGCAACAACGAAGAACGTGATGTATGTACATACGTGGACACTGCGTTTACTGCTGCCAAACTCCTGCGCTACTGTTTACACAATCGTGTGTACACAAGGGACACAGACAAAACTAAAATGCAATAAGAGTACGACAAACATTTGCAAACGCAAAGCACCTTCAGAATATTTGATCTCGTATACACTCTATCTCTATACACAACACACAATATTATTATTACTTTCAAAGATATTTTGATCCTGTATAGTTGCCCAAACAAAAAAGCATTTGTTTCACTAGGAATATGCACTATTTGTAATACGATGATGATAGGAAAAGAGCAAACAATCAATTGGCAAGTCTACCAGTTCCCTGTAAATCTAATAATGCTTAACAGGGGGGGATTTTTCAATTGCAATACATTTATATGTATGCTACAGTAATGAACCTGACACCTTTTCGGAGAACATCCTCCATAAAATGTTCTCGTAAAAAGCAAGAAAAACAAAATTGCTACACCTTAGTAGTAACTAGTAACAGTAATAACATTATTTCGAAATAAAGCCCGACATACCTGTGCCCATTTCTAGACGCCAAATGAAGAGGTGTGTGTGGAAATAAATTTCTTGAAGATGTTGAGCTTGAATATGAAGCTATCTGTTCAGGATGGGATTGAAGAAGTAATTGCACCGTCTCCAACCTGTTTTTCAAAAATTAAATAGGTTGGTGTGATGACGTATTGTACATATGGTTTCACTTTTTTTTTTGGAGGAAGTACGTTTAAAAAACAAATACATTAATACATTTGTACGTTCAAGAATCTACGTTTCCTCATATCTTACAATCAGGAACAAAGGAAAGAAAAAAAGAGAGAGAATGTGACAATAATTCCATCACACATGTTGACATTTCATACCTCCCATATTGTGCAGCCAGGTCCAGCGCTGTTTCTTGCTTAGAATTTGTTATGACAGGGTCAGCATCATGTTGTAAAAGCAGTTTGACAACCTCTATGTGCCCAAATTGTGAAGCCATGTGTAGGGCAGTCTCCAACGACTGGTTCTGTAATACGAACAATACGTCATTTTTTTTCGTTACAACCACACGAATCAAACAGTTTTTCTTCCAGTATCTCCCACACACGGATATGCGTTACAATCTTACATTTAATTATTCGTCTAATGCTCAAGCACCACAAAAACCCTCGTTATTTTTTCCCGAATAGGAGTCCAGTGATGCTCTATGCCCAAAGAAGATGGTTAATCCATCACCACAAAACCATTTATTTTCCCAATTCTCATGTCGTCACATGGAAAACCACTCCACAGTACCCTTTTCTTCAAGGAAATGCAAGATAGATAGACATTGAGTGTGCAGCTCAAGGCGCAGTACGGCTTTTCAGATCCATGATCTCAATTAGCACCACGGGGTGACATGATATACACATCACTATATACATTATTAAAAATTAGTTGTCCATTCCCATTTGATCCCCCATGAAGTTCATACTTCCCCTAATCCTTCTGCCTTCTACGTATAATAACGAGCTGTATCCCTGGTGAAGTAGTAGTAGCATCGTTGGATCTTCAATATCAGCAACGACATATCCACGTGCGGCACAATAATTCCCCCCCCCACCGAACCCTATGCAATAATATGTATACAACGTAATGGTGAGCTTCCATTAGGCATACAGTCAAATCGGATAATACATTGTGCTACGTATTAGTGCACGCGTAGCAGTCGCCTCAATACAGAATTTGATAAATCTAATCAGCGCCGTCTTAATCCAGTTAAAATCAGGTTACAATGAGTAACACGTCAAAGTATCCAATACTTTTAGGGGCGAAGGCAAATTTATGCATTGAATCCTCCAGCGAATCACGGTCCATATAGTAATAGCACGATATAAAATCATTCATGTATGTAACATATATATGTATAATCTTGTAGGGGGAGATAACATTAACTATAAAAAAAACGGTAACGAACGCGTGGTCAAAGAATGGTTCTGTCGATGTGATAATCATTCTAAGGGCAGCCCCTACCAGGGTGGCCTTCACCATGTATACTTACAGGGAAATATATGGGTAGCAACAACAGAAGCCTGTCAAAAGTCCCTCTGTTATGACAGCAAATTCAACATTCATAATCACTTTTGTAAAGTCAAAGCCGTTCCACACACACACAATAACGTACACGGCACACACTACATGCTCATCTAGCCGTTACAGGGAGTGCAGCAGGGACGCCAGAAACAGGGGGTATCATCCGCACACATACACACTCCTTTACAATCACGCACTCAATCTTTCCTTGTAAAACATCAAAACTTCCTTTCATCACATAAGGGTTGGTGGCATTGTCAGGCCTCAGTACTAAATGTAAGTACTAACATGCAAGGGGAAGAGAGTAAGAGGCTTGAAAGTTGAAGGGAACATGACAAATACTCAGTTTTTATTTAATACGGAACTTCTTCACTGAAAAAAACTATCCTTAAATACGACCTTTCCTGTATGTGTAATACGTATGTGGAATCACAAAAAAAAAAGGTCCAGAAGATGAAGAAGTGAAAGCCTTTACTTCAAATCTCTGGCTAACAACAACAAAAATTACAAATACCAAAAAAACATATACTCCTACTACTCATCACATTCAAAGCATTGACAGGTCCGTGGAAATACTATCATCAGGATGTGTCCCAAAGGAAACTTTTTTTGCCTAAAGGACGATACGTATACACATTTACACATATGCCATGAATACCAACAAATGCGCGTTAATAATACTTGCTCGGGCTTTAGACACACCTCTTCTAAACATCTCACTTACATTTTGTAAACATCCCAGTTCCAATACATACAATAAATACATAGTACGTGTGTTGTGCATATACTTTACAGGGAAAATCAGCATGTACCTATTACTTTTGAAGGCATGCATAATACTCTGAGGAAACAAATGCGTAGGCAAACAGGAGAAAGGGCTAGAGAAAAAAAAGTTAAGCAGATTGTCACCATCCTGCTTGACTATGTATTACAGCACTATGAGAAAGTAGGAAAAGACAAGAGGTCCTAAAAATCATTCTACAGTCCCCTTCCCCTTCCGTAATTCTCAATTCTCTCATATATATACACACACAAGCAAACTTATATACGCTCTACCACTCTGTACTTTTGTAGGTGTTCTTCCCGGCAACAAAAGAGTGATAATCCGGCACTCAACTAACTCCCCGGCACAAAGTACTCAGACACCCTCACCCCGTCAATAGGAGTGCACACTACTCCAACCAAGTGCACGGACGACGTTTACACTGTCATCGTGAAAATACTTTCTACTTCACCACTCCACAAACTTTTTCCAGTAGCTTGGCCCTTAGAATGGCAATGCTTTATAGACTCCTACAACTATTCTAAAATGAAGAATCCTACTACTATGAGGGTAAGAAAAACTCTTCTTCAACGGAAAGCGATCGGATTATTACACTCCCGTTTTACGAAAATTGTGAACATTCACAATTTCCCCCCAAACACTCTGGCAGCTACATATAGAGATTTCGTATAGACAAATCGAAAATTCACACACAAAAAGCTACTTCCCTTGCAGTGAAAATCCTACACTTTCCTGAAAGGTAATCCTTGTACAATGGACTTTACTTTTTAAACTAACCATTTCCCCTTAAATGCAATGTACATGTACTTTTAAAAGATCGAAATTCAAGTTTTCCTAGCACCGCCTACAGAATCAACAGCTATTATAAAATCTCACGGGAATGACATTACGACTTGGTGTAAATTTACACGATTGAACTTCTCCAGAAATCTTTCTAAATCAAAGAAATAAAATGTATCATTTCACCGGTCTACATCATAATATCGTATGTTTAGTGTACAAAATAATTGCTGTCGTTCAACTGTGAAATGTAGTAGTTTTAGGATAATATCTACCCATTCGATAAGTGAGAACCGAAGGAGAATCAGCCCATTAACAGTTGCCTACCAACGCGTAATTGTCTCACATGCATGATCTTTGACAACGGGAATGACGTGGCTTTGTCGCTCGTCCACAAAAACCGGGATGTAAAACAATGAACCGACCTACGAATGAAGGTATGGTAGAGGATAAGGGATTGTCATTTGTCACACGCTTACTTACTTTCGTGTTAAAATGCCATATATAAGTTACATTATGTTACAAGCCCCATGAGTGCCCTGGATCATGCATTGTTACCCCGCGTATCCTACACAATACAACAGGAACCTAAGTCAGACGTGCAAATAAGCTGGGGAGGCGTATAGAGCTGGAGAAGTTCGTCAAATTTCAAATGCGTATTCACGCTGAAAAAAACAATAAATTGTATGAGTGACGAGACCCCCTGCTGATATTTTGGTTGAAATCACTTCTTAATTGGCAATAACGTTGAAGTGATTTTTTTTGTGTGCACAAACTCATACAATGTGAAGGATTTACTTAGGTTACGCATTGCCTCTTTTTACTTACACAGATAGGTAGGCTTTCGAATTTTATTCCTTCATTGAAATTGAAATGCCTGTCGCCAAGGGAGAGTGAATAATAATGAGTAGATCATGGATCACACAGAGAACAGACCTAGTACATTACACGAGACTTACATGTGTGGACACAATTTTAGCCTTTCACTCCTTCGATTGATGCATAGAGTTCAGCCACTATTATTCATTCCCTCGACTCATAACAAAGCACTAGAGATTTGTAGTTCAGGAGACACTGCGACAGCGTGAAAAATTTGTGGAAAAAAAATGAGACGAAGTATCCTGAAGCATATGCTCAGGACATGTACAAATAGCTTTTTATATACTTTCACCTATTTCCTATGATATGAGGGCTATTTATTATTTACCTACCTGCAAACGTTGTTTACATGCCCACAACAGGGGAGATAATAACAATGACAATCCTCTCTCTCCCTCTACGTCTTCCCATTTATTTGGTGCGGTTTCTCCCCAGGGTCCAATCTCCTGCTCATCGTGTATGTATTTATGTAAGCAATGTGCCTCTACTACATATGCACAATGCACACGCACTAACTTTTCTCCGGCAATGCAATAATCCGTGTGCACCACATAAACTGCAAAGGGAATCTTAGCTTCCTTTTTTTTTTTTACCTGCTGCACCCCACAACTGTCATTCACACGGCTCCTTTTTATTGACATGAAAACTATGGAAGCCACCAAGCACACGAAAATGATGTGGGATAAGAGGTGTTGGAGGTTAAAAAAAATTCATCTACCGTAGAATGAAGTTTCATTAAACTTAGCTACAGAGAGTGTCCGATGCAATTTTTCTCATCACTCAGAGTATCCATGACCCTTCTGGTACTAAAAGTATCCGTATTTTCTTCCCCTGTCATCACCAATCCCTTCCTTTCAATATACGCTCATAAAAATCTTCAATAAAAACTCTTCCGGAAAACGTTCTTATTTCCCAACACCCCAGCGGTTACTAGTTACTATTTCTCAAAAATAATAAAACGAAAACTCCTTTTTACACAAGATTCTTCTTGCAAGGAAGAGAGATCGTGCTTCTTTCAGCCGTTAACTTTTACATCATGTCTTGACGTAATGACATGACACACTCAGTGTCCTCAACCCTTTATGTGACATGCAAAGAAATATTTCCCCATAAAACCATGGAATGACACAATGTCGACGCAGTAACGACAGTATAACAATCATGAGTAATGACAACGAATGTTGGGTGTGAATGCAGAGAAGAACCAGCTTGAGGTCACAAAAGCAAGTTCTTCAAAGTCGAAGGAAATGAATTACGATTATGTTACAAGTGATTTCATATTAAATGGGAAGGTCGCGCAGCATCCACCACACGAAAGAGCCAAGAAGAACCGGCACAGAAAGTTTGGCCATTTCTTCAAACTTCACAGTCATTCCCACTGTATCAACGATATGTCCCTTATTATTATAGTGGTGGCAGGAAGAAAGGGCATACATACTGTACATGCATGTATGTATGAGCTCAACCAAATAAAATGAAACTTGCTTGATTGAAGGGTATTGAGGATGAATGCGTGTGCGGAGTGTTATAATGATTGTGTGGCTAATTCAATTTAAGTACATCCATTTGCAAGGGGCAGACAATATCTCAATCATGCAGGACCTAAGATCACCCATGACGGGTGTCATTGTCATGGAACAGGCACATTCACACATAAGTTTCTATATACAGCGAGCAAACATATTTATAGAAATACTGTTTCTTTCCAACAATTTGTACATGGCATCATCCATGTATCACCAGAAATACATAAGGGGCACCCAAATGCCTCAATGTAATCTAGCCCCTATTCATTACGAGGAGTCAGATAAATGTAAACGGGTCGAATGGTCCACTCATAAACATTTAGGCTCTGCCTTTTTCTCCCCTTCGGCCTCATCCCTCCTTATAAATACACCACATAGAACTGGAATGGTGTATGTCACATTATATACAACACCCCGTTATACATATTACACACTGCTCGATCTTATATAATAATAAAGAGTACATGAATTTGATACGATTAATACTTTCCTCCATTTACATTTAATGGGCTTACTTGTACCAAAAATTCATCGCCCCTTTGCTCCTTTTACGCCTTAATGCATGTATTTTAGTGTTACTCATGTCAGCCGTAAGTTATTACGGAAGACTCTTCTCACAGCGGTTTAGCTTTTACGTTTTTCGGTGAACCCGTGTCTGTGTGAAGATAAACATATTCCGTCCAACTCTATACATTTCCTAGATGAAAGTAAGTATGTAGTATGTATCATATGCGGGGGAAAACATTAGTAAAAGCTCAATGAAGTGAATGTGAAGTAGAGTCAGCATTCGGGTTTTTCTGGTGGAGTGTGCCTGTAAGAGTATCTATGTATGTATAATACTAACACACGAAAAAACTTCACACGAAGGTAATATATATTTCAAGACTTACCACTAGGTTGACGTTTGGCTTCGATGGTCCGTGGGTTAAAAGTAACCGGACTATCTCCTGATTTCCACTCCATGCTGCCAAATGCAATGGTGATAGCCCTTTGAAGTCAACTATGTTCGTTGAAGCTTCATGGCTCAAGAGCAACTCGACGATGTCCCTAGGGGAAAATTCAAGATGAAATTAATTCAAATTCAATTTTTGGACTTTTTGCTATTATAAAAAACTTTTGTAATGTGTGTAAACTTCACAAAAGTATAAAACCGCTCAAATAATAGAAATCATATCAGGGCACGAGTGTAGAAAAAACAATATTAGAAGTTAAATAATTATTGTACTATGAAATTATAATGATTTATGGATTTCTCTTATAATCAATATAATCACTTTCACCTTTTTTTTGTGTATTCAAGTTTACTCGAGAAAAATTATAAGCACGTGCTCGTTTCTGATGTACGCAATAACGCTCGGTCTCAATCCACTAATTTTTGTAAGTTACAGATTCTACGTAATACTAACTTGAAAAAATATTTTGCAGTAAAAAGACCCATAGCCGGAAACAAATAAAATTACTACCTGTGACTAAACTCAAAATTTTCATCAGTAAATTTCTCCAAAAATTCAGGTTCTGCAATTTTCACCATCTTGCCGCCTTGTGTTCTGATTTCAAGTAAAGTGAACAGCAAAACCTGATATATCAAAGTTTTTAATGATAGTATTCCGCTGACGAAAATTTTCCTCGCGGAAACAGTACTACCACCCCATCCAAAACCCTATGTACTTGATTTTTGGATATATAACCTGAAAGTTGTGTCACTAAACTTTTGAAATCAAAATTATTTTCCCCGACTCTTCAAATTTGTCCATTAAAATCAATTACAATGTAAGAACTTCAGTTAATCCAATATGGTGAACACAACGAAAGTGACCCTTAACCACAACTAAATTCAGCAACATGGCAACCTTCCATGTGATGTACGACCAAGAAAAATACCGTCGTAGACATAAGCCACTTTAACTCGCAAAAATACCTACAATACAATAGCTCGCCAGGCATATCATCATGAAGGAGCAGTGTTAATCTCCCAGCAAAACATCACACACTATAAAAAATTCTAATATAACTTATCTACGATGATAAAAATTACCTACAGTTGATGATAAAAATACAGCCAAGCATTATTAACGATTCCGTAACTGCATAACCAAAAAAGATACAGTGGAACGAGTAGCCAAAATTTTTATGCATGGTATTAGTAGCTGTGCTGTAACTTTACACATATTTACGTAATAATTTGAGAATTGAGCACCTGCATACTTACACCCACCTCACACATGCTCTGCTGAGCCCAGCAGGGTTAGCCCAGCGAGAGCTGCTATCACAATTAACGACACAACAAACTGATAAGTTTTCCCAATCTGCTCTCCAAACACCTGATTAATTATGTACACAGTTACGTTACGGACGCATAATGTCCGATCCTGAAATTTGTCGTCAACAAAATTACCAGCAATATAAACATAATGTTGACCCTCTGCCAGTGGTAATCATATGTTGTATTCGCACATGAAAATTAACCTTACTAACTCATACATAAAACATCCATTTTATATACTTGTAAGTAACTGACCGGGTAAATCAGAGTGAATGAAATGAAAACTATCTCAAACATACATACATGTAACGCAATAGTGTATCACACTATTTATGAAACATCACAACGTTTTGCGTGTATCTGGAACTTTATTGCCAACTCTCACAGGGTTTCCTGGGTTTTTGATCACCCTGTTCCCCACCCGGAAAGAAAAAAAATGACTTTAGTATTACTGTATGCTACCTGTGCAGTGTGCGGAGTGAGGTTTAAGCCGTTCAAGGTCAATAAAGCAGTAAGCTCTTACAGATTTCATTGCTCTTTTATGAGGGTACATTCCCTAGATAAGCGATTCAAGGAACAGAAAACAAGCACCGCGGCAATCGGAGCCTTCTTCTTCCGAATAGCTTAGTGCTATCGCCTGCTGATCTCTACTATACATATTTGTAGTAACAGGGGCATCAAGAATCACTACACTGACCTGCCAAAATATCAAAACGAATGAGTTCGACAAGGCATCTGCTACTAGAATAGCTAGGGTCAATGTACTTCCCTTAGTTCGTGTTTACGCGCGTGAAGTACTTGCAAAAATTTGGCAAATCAGTCAAATTTATTGACATAATGTGTTGCAAGCAAGAAAACCTAACCAGTGAAAGTTAAGACCTATACTTAATAATAATAATGTATGCCTCAAAAACACACAATATTTTAGACTCAACCCAGCAGTTGAATGTTTTTGCATAATCATTAAATGGAATAATTGGAATTATATTTTATAGACAATTAAATTAAAGCTCAAACGATACGCAATTTTAATTACTAGCAAATCTGAGTAATCTTTCCATACTTTGCCATTTTATTCGGATTTTAGCCTTACAGTCTCAGCTTAAATACATGGGTGTATAGTATACATATGCAATAATTCATTTTCGTATAACTTAAGTTAACTGATCTAGATCAAACATGATAATACCGGGGCACACAAAACTAGGCTCGGACATTAAGAACAAATAAAAGGATAAAAGAGTCTTAATGTTTAAAGCTCCCGGCATTTACAAAACAGTTGGGTGTGTATTTGTACACACTACATACCCAGGTAGTAGTGAGCATATATCGATTTTTTTTTCTTGCCCTCGCTCTCTCTCTCTCACTACGGAAGTACGAAGAGCCCATACCACGAAGTAACTGCTTGATAAGATGCAGCCTATTCACCTACATACTATGTGCGAACCACAGTAAATGGAAATGGTTTTTGTTAATGAGGTGGGCGAGCAAATTGCAGGCTAGAAGCAATTAATGTGCCTTATTACAATTACTACGGAAGATTCCGCCACCATAATTGTACCGAACTTGTGCGATGAAACTAAGTGTAACTGTTAATTATGCACACAACTGCTCTCATTTCATATCCTTTAAATGCAGTCTTCCACAAAGAGCCATGCTTAAATCATATGCCAGTTCAACAGGTTTAACAAACTATCATTAACGACCTTGAAATCTCCTTAAAGTAAACATACAAGGGGCGATAAACGCTGATACATTATTTAGGACAGCAGCGGCACTTAATCCATGAGGATGAAAAGCGACTGCAGGAATACCAATCATATATACCTACAACAGACTATGAAGAAAGTCTTGTAAAAAGAAGAGTATTACAAGGAAATGAAAGCGCTATTAGTATGGATGGAATCGTGCCTCCTGATGAATAAATAATACCAAATGCCCCAGACACATACATAGAGATAATAGTGAAAGACACTTCTGACTCACGAACCATACATCAAAAATAATCTACTTGGAATGAAGAAAAATGGAAAATCATGACTCAAACCTTCTAAGAGAGGATTAATAACCCAATAGGAGCTCATTTACACACACTTCCTTAGAATCCGAGACACTTTGCACATACATAACTGATTCCCTCCAATAATACAACTCTTTACCCATTAGAACAACTGTCATTGACTAAACAGTGACTAACCTGTGTCTATTTACCGCCGCATAATGAAGAGCTGAGTATCCTTGGGAGTCTTGAGCATTTGCACCAGGACCCCGTCTTAAACTGCAATTAATTTAAAAAAGAGAGATCGTAATGATTAAAGCATCCTCATCCATGTATATAGCATATCAAAAAAATACAAAGATAATTTTTGGGGATTTTGACAGAAGAAACCGTGTTATTCTCCCCCGTTATCAATCATTTGGCAATGACCAAGAAAAAAAGAGTTTTGTTATTAAAACCCATATGATTAAATGATGTGAGTCATGAAACTAAAAGTATATGCGTTCACACATGATTGGATCATAATAACCCCTTATATAAACCAACAAAATGACATACACACTTCATGATAGTGTGTGGGGAAAAAAATTGACATTCGCTATTATACATATCACATTCTGTTTTTTTTTATTATATAGATTTTCTTACCTTGCCAATGGTCCACTTCGCTTCGCCCGCTGATTGAGGATTTTCTCCACGACAGCAAAATCTCCATTTCTGGCAGCGTCAATTAATTCCTGATCTTTTCCCATAAGAGAATTGACACTAAATTGTTGAAATACAGTTGAATTGTTGAGATTTCTTCAACAATTCAGTGGAATTGCACTCGGAATAATCGATCCACACCCTGCCATACTTGTCGAAGTCACTGCACATGCTTCGGTCCACTCTTTTCTCTTGTAAAAATCTTTTTTCCTTCTCTCTTTCTCTCTCTTTTAACATCAACGAAAGTGAATTATGTAGCGAAGGGAGAGAGAAAGAGAGATGCTGGGCACTTTTGCCTTTACTCGTTCAAACATACAAAAATCCTCCTTTTCTATGACTCAAATGCTCTCCAACATTCCTTTGAACTAAACACTGCACCAACTCCGGCGGGAACACTTAATTTCAAATCTGATCACATGTTTTGTATAGGGAAAACATAAACACAGGCTTTGATATACATTATACATAGAGAACTATATACTGTAAAAATACGAAAAACTTTTTTTGAACTTACATAAACGATAATTACACCAATATGTTCTTTAGTTAATTGACCTTAACTTTAATTTTGGGTTTGAAACCACCCTAAACACTCCCACTCTAGCCCAGACATCCAAACACGGACTTGTTTATTTGTGAATCAGTGATAAAACACCGTAATTTTCAAAGGGGCCACTCTGTCTTCTATAATTTTGTGTTTAATGTTCGCACTGCTTTAAACGTAGCTGTGTTGGAGAAAGTTTTGACAAAAATGTTTTTCAAAAAGGCACAAAATCCAAAGTTTTTTTGGTGTCTTTTTGGTGTTTGAGACACTCGACTGTAATGGGGGAGAGTGGTAAAGTGTATATAGTACTGACTCATCGGAAGAGATGAGATAAATACATGTGATCGGAGCACGAGGTTTTTCAACTTTGACGTTTCGGTTGTTTTGTATGTCTGGAGAGGATATACAGATACAAGTGAACCGGGTAGTGTAAACAGTCCAGGGATAAAAAAAAATCGGGGAATTGATTGAAGAGACCGTGAACTATGGGTATTTTCACGGGAATTGGATTACTTGTGACTTTCCTTTTGCTGAGTACGGAGGGGCAAGGTAAAGTATAATAAGTTTTCTTTTACAGTTTATTAATTTTGTTGACAATTTTATTTTCATGTGGACTTCTATCTGTTGTCAAACTTGATGGCTATCATTGGAAACGATGGATTTTGGGATGCAGTGAATGTTTGGTGTACTGATTAATTTGAAGGGGAATTCATGTCGAGACTGAGACCTATAGTTTAGTGTTTTATGAGAAAAAAGGGGAGGGGCTGTAATGAGGAAGATGTCATTAGAAGTTGTGGGACTATTAAACAAACTAGAAGCAATGTGAATACAGGTGTCAGCACAAATGTAAAAGGTGTTTTATAGACGATGATTGCTGCAGTGCATAATTAAAATCGTTTGTTTTGGTTTACTGTATGGCTTTCATTGGATCTTGGTTTTTCCTTTTCAGATCATTCATGTAATGTCAGTTATGTAGATAGTTTTGACGAATTCGTGTGCAATTAAAAGGGTGGTTTAAAGAGTCTCAGACACGAGAGGTAAAGGAACGTACTTCCAGTGAATGTCCAAAATACCCCAAGAATGAATATTTTTTAAAAATGAAATTACATTTATGCTATACACTGTACACGTTATTCATTGACTGACATCACACAATTATTTTAATCTGTGGTTGCTTCACTGTTCTTACGTATAGCACAAAAATCTTTTAAACACACTCTTACCATTTCTCCCGTCAGAGATTTATTTATGAAGGCGCCTGTCAAGTCGAGGCAGATATAGACGAATGATTATCAGAAGAATGTGTTTAGTTTTAATTTCTGATGTATATGAAATTGCTAGAATTTTATAAACTTTAAAATTCTTATCTGGAACTGTGCACTGACCAAAGCTGGTCTTGGAAACGTTCCGTCTTCAAAACTTGGATATATTTTTTCTTGTCAGTTCTAATAATCCGCAGTCGGAGCTGATGAGAACAAGAATCACTGAATGGTACTGATTATGAGTGCCGTTGTACATAAGACGCACATTTGAGTGTAGCTATGAGTCATCATAAAACTAAACACCATAGAATTCAGAATTTAATGACGGTTAATAGATTAAGCTAATACACATTTTCATACATGCACAAAAATTTCTGGAAATCTGAGGGTTGTATTATATATTTGTAAAATTTGTGATAGGTACGTAACAGTGGTAAAATTTTAAACATTTGAAGTCATGAAATACGATACCCTGGAATTTGCTGGATGCTATTTTTTATTGAAAGTCATTAAAGTGGGTCGCAGAATTATTATGTTTCCACCAACATTTTTTTGGTTCTATTAATCGGTGGAAGGGAAAAACAAGCTTCTGATTTCATTTCTTTGTTTTTGTTATGTTTACGTCGTGGGAATATATGATGAAGGTACCACACCGTGGGATGTGGGATCCTCATACACTCATGCAATCATATTCGCATTGTTAGTCATACACTCAAAAAGTTACGCGGATATAGGAGGCCCAACAAAAGTCCACAGGTTTCCGCGGGTGTGACGCACCCCACACCTGTTTTGCTCCAAGATTCTCATTTCTATAATCATGTTCAGTAATTATGTACTTGGGATTACAATCTGGAGAATTCCAGGAAGAACCATTTATTATTTAACAAAGGCCATGACAATTATCCTGTGTGCAACCAACATGCTTGCATGTGTGATTCTTGCAATTATGGACAAATTAAATTACGGCTTCATACACACTGCACACACAAACCGTAACTTTTGTTCTGACACTAGTTCATGTTTACGTAAAAAAAAAAGAAAAAAAAAGAGAATACTGTGAAAATACTGGTTTTCATTACTAAATTAAAGCCTGTGAGGTTTTTGTTCGTCCTTTACTTCGATCGTAGCCGTTCAATACCTTGGTTGTTTGCTATTGTATGACACACCGGTCGTGGCTTATTACTTAATATATTCTTACAATGTTTTGCATCGCCATGTCTTTGTCTTAACCATAGTTTCACCGTGTACAAAATAGTATTTCTATATTATATACGTATTACGTATAATATTTTTACTTACCAACTAATCAGGCAATGCAATAATACGTGACATGACATGCATGGTCTGTAAAGAGGTGCTTATGGTTTAATTTCTTGTTTTTTATTTTCATTTCTGACTTAAGCACACTAATTTGCATTCGAAACAAATCTGGTATTTATTCCACATGTTTAAAAGAAAATTGTCCGGTTATTGAGAACTGAGAACATTATTGTCATCATGCATTCAAGTCCACACCTTTCCCGGCCGTGGCTTGTAAATCACACACCTGTAAATTATAATCACGATCTTCGTCAATGAAGATAGACAGGAACATTGGCGTAAATAATTTTTTCGGTGCAGTAAATATGTCCATGCGCAATATTAGATATAATCGCAAAAAACCAAGTAGAACTGTTTGACATTTAATAACTATGCTCATGATTGTACTGAAAGTTGGTTGTGGATATCTAATGCCTCTGATTAGTGGAGGAAAATAATTTTTACGGAAACTCATTTTAAATGGAATAAAGAAACTGTGTGAACGTGAGGGAATGACCTTGACCCGGGCACAAGCCACGCCCATTTGATCTGTAACAGCCGTAACAGGGCTATTTCTTTGCTGCAACCCTTCGTGCAGCAACCACAACCACACGTTGCTTCTGATTCTTTGAAAAGGGCGAAGGTTTTGATCAATCAAAAACTTCGTTATCTCTCCTTCATAAAAAGTCCATAAAAGGGTCCATAAAATTGAATTAATTAAATAACTCGTATGTACGTTAGAGAAAAAAATATTAAGTAATATATGAAAAAGTGTAACAATTTTTTTCAGTGATTCTCAGTCCTGGAAATGGCTCCCACACAGAATTCCAGCTGCCCCCCGACACGAATCAAGTAATTACTTTAGCAAACATCCCAGCGGATACGGAGTACGTAATCATAGAAATGCATTCTTATTTGTACCATGTGTTGACGTCTTACAATCAAACCTTGTCCGTGGGCTATTATGCCAATGGTACAGATATTGGTCTGTTGCTTGGACGCGGTGATGGGCAAATCCCGATGACTTCATCAGTGTACATTAGTCACGAACAAACAATTCCAGTTCAAGTTTTACTTGTCCTGCAGCTTTACGGTAGTAATGGTGCGTGGAAATACACTGTGTTCACATGTCCTTGTAAACTGCTTGTGTATTAATTTTTTGCAATTATAGTCAACTTTTTTTAATGGTGATCTCAAAGCATCTGAGACCAGTTCATGATGCCACTGTATGAGTAATTTTTCTCATGTTTCATGTAGCCCCAATACCCGGTGGATGTAATATGGAAGTATCGGTACAAACTGCGCCATTCCTTCCAACGAGTTTCAGTCAGTCCATGTTGATCGTAGAGTATCCTTTGGGTTCCTGGCCACTCAACGTGCGGCCATCAACCTGTGACAGGGCTCCACTCCAGTATGACATCTACGAGCTGTATTTACCTGAGAGGGACCTCACATTCCGGACTGCTTTTGACAGTATTCTTTTGATG
>JAQGBT010001557.1:0-30851 GCA_034698585.1 Disparrhopalites patrizii | reverse complement strand
AAAGCGAGAGAAATACGGAGAAAGTGGAAAAAGAGAGAAAGCGAGAGAAATACGGAGAAAGTGGAAAAAGAGAGAAAGCGAGAGAAATACGGAGAAAGTGGAAAAAGCGAGAGAATTACGGAGGAAGTGAAAAAAGCTAGAAATAGATACGAAAATATACGGAGAAAGCGGCAAGTCACGAGGGAAAGAATGAGAGAGGAAGTAAGAGAAAAATCGAGAGACCGCGAGAGGAAAAGAGGACCATAGAAAAAGAAAAGGGGAGGCGCGAGATACATAGAAGGAGAAAGTAACTGACTAAATTGCCGTTCACTGACTTCCCAGTTGCAATTACAGAGTCCAAGTTGACGACTACAATTCTTCTTTCTCCGCTCTCAGCGACAACCACACGCACAATAAGAGATTGGAGAAAGCAAAACCTGGACCTAGATAGCCGGTCACCAGCCAGACATTGGGAAATAGAATGAAAAAGAGTTAAAGAAGGACTCCCTTGGTTCTTTCTCTCTTGACTTGTCCTACGAATGACGAGAGGACGGGAAGAGCAGAGAGCGAGAGAGAGAATTAGTCAAGTAAAAAGTTCTTTGCTCTGAGTAGAAGCTCGAATGAGTCTCTCAAAGAGTTAAAGTGGGTATGTACGCCAAAAGGAAAATCGATAATTTTTTTCTGGAGATGCATTGCAAACTTGGGCCTGTCTCGCTCTCTCTCTCTCTCTCTCTTTCACTCTGTCTCTCTCGCTCTGCATCCCTCATCCGCACAATAAGCAGTTTTTTCATACGTGCCCTCTTATTATCTTCATTCAACGCCTATGTCCTTTCCCTACCTATGTATGTAGTCTCTGCAAAGCCTGCGAACTTTAATTGTGTACTTAAGAGCGTGAAGGCACCATGACGTTAGCCTTTTGTCGGAGAGAACCATGATTTCCCCGCGAACTAAAAAAAAATATTCCTTGTTTTTCATCCACCAATAAGAGTTTCTGTTTCTGCCCCTTTTTTTACTTTTGAAGAACCATCGTATATCTTTTTCCCTTTTTAGAAGTCCTTCATTTTTTCGTAAATATATACTTACGTATAAATAATAGAAAAACAATCATCTTGGAGCATGACGAGTTTTTTTTTCTTGGACAGAAATAAACTAGGAATAAACTTTCCCTACGTTAACACACAATATACGTACACAAGGAGCTACTTTCACCATCACGAAACCATCTGCTAGTAACTGGTTCTTTGGCCTTGAAGGTATAAAAATACACTCAAGAAAAGCCACCAGATCGAGGTTAAGGCCTTTCAGATTGCCACAATTAATCTCTTTCACGGGCTTTTAACACCCTTCAACAATACCTATAAATTGACATGGCCGCTCCAATGGGATCAAATGGCATTGAGCCCCCTTTATTATTACCCAGTGACTTTCAAACATAACTTTGGTTATTGCTTTGCAGCAGTGACTAAAGTATGCACCAACAATATAAATAGAAAATCAATGCAATAATGCTCACGAGGATTATTTATTCTCAATCAGAACTGAATTTGGCGACATGTATGTCATTATGTGACTTTTGGCAATTCCACGTGAGATTCAGTGTAATTAGTTATAAAATTAATCTGAACCCCAAAAATAATATTTAGAGTGACAATATTTGTTTACGTTAAAAAAAGATGTTACGGCACCATTTTTGTACAGACATTTTTGGGGGCAAAACATGCCCTGGCCGCTGTCGGAGGGAGTTGAAAAGATGTCTGGCCTATCTTTTTTTGCTGAGGATCCAATTTGTGTGACTTATTGGGCGTATTTGAAGTAAATTGAACCAGTGAGAGTGAGATGGAGAGAATTGCTCTGTGGCCAACATCTGACTGACTGAGTCATCATTTGTTTGCGGGGAAATACATTCAGTCTTCCCCATGGACAATAGGAGTTCAGGGAATGTAATAGACAGAGAGAAAGAGAGAGAGAGACAGGCAGAAAGAGGAGAGCAGGGGAAAGACAAAGGGAAAGAAAGAGAACGAAATACAAACGGGGGAAGATAGAGAGAAAGACAGGCATGAAGACAGAGACAGTGAGAGGGAGACAGAGAGAGAGAGAGGAGAGAGAGAGAGAGAGAGAGAGAGAGAGAGAGAGAGAGAGAGAGAGGAAAGAGAGAGGTGTAATGACCACTGTCAGAGTCTCTTTGGGGAAAATGGGGGGAGGAGAATATAAGTAATAGTGTCACTAACGCACTAACGTAGGTGCCATCCGACGGTCGGGACAAAGAGAATGAAAGAGGCCTTTTGCTGGAAAAAAACCCCAGTCCAGTCTCATTTGGGAAGTGAAGGGAGTGGGACGTTTAATGTGAGAAAATAACTTTCCTTTGCGGTCAAAGCACATCTCTTTGTCCTGGTACACATTCAATTCGAAAGTCATTGGCCCTCCCTCTTTCCCCAATATATGTGCATGCACCCAAGAAAGTTTCCTCTGGACCCAGCTTCCTCTAACAAGGGAAACCTTTTTGATGTTACCCTCGAATTTAATCGTGTCCATCACTAGGTTCTAGTACCTTCTGACCTGAGTGCATGGATAAAGAAACTCGAGTGCGTTTTGCGTTGTTGACCTGTGACGTCAATTGAAAGGTCACGCGAGTTCCGCTCCGCCATTTTTTAAATGGGGTTTATCATAGGATAATTTTACCATCCCAAGGGTCCCCCTGTTCACTTTTCCGGTTTTCGCTGAATACTATGCTTAAGCATCCATGCATATTTCGGTAATGAAAATATTCTGAAACACACCCATTGTCTTTTATTTCAACCTTATTTTTGCCTCCTGATTTCAGCATTACTTTTGTCTCTTTATTCTGACTTTATTGGTAACATAATAATAATTACTGTTAATAATAATATTAATAATATAAAGATTGACAATAGTCTCGGATTAAATCCGAGAGTAACATCAAAAAGGTTTCCCTTCTAAGGTCAAACTAAACTGCATGTCCAATCCTGGAGATGCCTTTTTATCAGCAAAATTCCTCCCTTAATCCGAAACAGTATACGCACATAATTGTTGGACTAAAATCTCACACACAATACACACTAGTGTAATCGCTGATCGATTTTGTGTTACGTAAAAAGAAGCAGCACCGAATTTGTTAACAATTCTCCAATTTCAAAGAAGTTCTTTTAGTCTAGAAAGAACCAGACCTGTTCCAGTTAATCTGGACAAAATTCTTAAACCTCCACGAATCGATACCTCATCATTTTCACATGTAATTTAATACCCACAAATAATTTCCCTGCCGTTTACCTGTGAATTCCTTTTGCATTCCCGTAGGCAGAAGCATGTGGACAAATTCATTGCCTTGAAAAGGGCCCTAAAGGAGGTCCTGGGAGTGGAGGTTAAAAAAAAAGATTTAGGAAGGAAATGAATTAATTATTGTCAGATTACATCATTGGCATGGAAGGAGATGGGGAACCAATGAAGAAGCACGTGCAAACATGACGATAGGTCGGTTGCATCGACCCATGAAACGAGAAGAATTTGAGGCGTGCAATTGCAAGAATACACTTTGTACTCACCCAACACATCCTCCCACACACGGGTTCATTTAATCCCGTAGGATGGGTTTGAAATTGGACAGGGAGAGCAGTGTTACAGAGGGAGCCATTGAAGGAAGGAGGGAGTTTTTTGGGGTGAAAGTTGTCTGTGAAAGTCCATGCACTTTCTCCTACAAACTAAGCAGTCATAGACCTATCTCCGAAAAACCTCATCAGTCCCTGCTTATTCTTGTAGGAGGACGTCAAGTGCTGAATGTGAACCGTGTACAAATGAAGGAGATATTCTGTCATTATGTACGTTACAGTAACAAGCATATAACTTCCAGAGAGTATAATTCCAGAAGGACTTCTATTCTATACTCCACACGTGTATATACATATACACGTCCATCCATATAAATATGTAGGTCCCTGTACTATCAGCCACAGATGAGTTCCAAGTCAACACCGCAGACGACTACCATTTCTTTCCCCCGTCCACATCCTTTATTCAGTTCATACTGGTTAGGGGACAGATTAGCGGAGATAGTATAAGTCAGCTGAGTGATTATACCGTCCTCAAAGCCCCTTTGACTGAGACGGTGGAGTTTGGGTACAACTTCAAAACTCGGCTACGAAATGTACTACATTTTGAAGGAACTTTCTATCTATTCTGCACAGTAGGCAGTAATAAGTGGTGTGCACGCAAAATTTAGGCTCAAAGGGGATTTGTTTGAAACTCTGGGTACTGTTTGATGCAATTAATCACACGGCAAAGGGGCAAAATTATTGGGATCAATTATTGGGGCAAATTATCATCTGTAACCAATGAAATGGAGGACTGAAATGAATCAATTCATGGTAATTTCAAATCAGGAATAATTATGGGAATAATAAAATATCGATAAATTAAAACATGATTTCATGTTCGTCCAAGAGATCCATGATCTATGTTGAATCTCGTATTCGTTTCAAGTTGCAAGGCTGGGAATCTTGACTACTTTCCTGGGAGTTGGATGTCCGCAACTCTCCCACTTATTCCTTATTGATTCCCTTCAATATTTACACCTTGAATTGCACCTTATTTGTACCCAAAATTCAACCCCTTCACACCCACACCAGAAAGGTACGGAAACATATCCTGAGCAAGGGATTGCTTTTGATTAGTCGGAATTTATTTAAGCGCTCCATTTCTATCCTCACAAATCACGCTTCCCACCATGCTAGCTTCCCTCAAACCCTCCCACGACCTTTCTAGTTATTGGAATCCAATGCCTTAGCCAATTTGCCGGACTAGAGACCCGGTAAATTCCAGCCTGGTTGCAAATGGCTCTGTAAACTGAATTTATCTGTGCCTCCACGCCTCGCCACAAAATTTTCTTTGTGCTTTATCATCCTTTAAACATCTCTTAAAAGCTTATTTGCCTTCAGCGCCTTGCCTTTTTTAATTATTGGCATACACAGGATTTTAGCTACTCGGGAATATCCAAAAAAAAAAGTAGTTGCAAAAACTAAGAATTAAGTTTTCTCTGTTTTGCTCCAACAAACTACCAGGAATTCCCCTTGTAATCTCTAGGCATCTAAAATTTACCAAATGCTCCCTAGCCCACCAAATTTTTGTCCCCATGCCAGAGGATGGCTGGAGGGGTTATAGGATTTTTACAGAAATACACGAAAGAACAAAAAAAAGAGGTTGAAAAGAAATGAGTTCATGTGCTCAACTTTGGAAGTTGGTTGAAAAGGAAATATAGTGGAACAGGAAAATAAAATAAAACACTTCTTTCTTGACTTTTCTTTAAAAGGATCATTTGCCTTGGGCTTTGTGGGTCTCCAGTAGTTTTTAGTTCAACTCCAGTGAGTCTCTCTCTCTCTCTCTCTCTCAAATTCCCTGTTCAAGATAATGTGTGCACCTTTGGCATGGTAGAAACTTTACCATTTCCAGCACGTCCCCACCGATTTTTTCTTCGACTTTATACGTAATGTGTCTATACATATAAAATCCTCCGTGTCTTCGTCAGTGACAATCAACTGGGGCGGGCGTGGGGGAACAAAAGCGGGGAGTTTATTGTCAAAAAAATAAATACAAAAACAATATTTTTTCTCTCCAAATTTTTCCTCAAGATATTATTTATTTTATTCAACAAATCTCCTGTCCCCAATCTCCTTTCCAGGCTTCGATCATTGTAATACCCTCTGAATCCGATTGGCATGAGACATGTTACATAGATTTAGTACGACCACAATTATTTATTCACTCCAAATATACATAGATACAAGATATGTACGAATTGTATCAACAGAAATCAAAAGGAAAATCAGATGATGTGACGTCTGTAAAAACATCCGTAGTGATTTTTTTGTATGATAAACAAAGCTCCGAAAGAGTTGTACCGCTTATAGTATATTTTTTTAATTTGACCGGTTAGGAGACAGATAGACAGCTTAGAGAGAGAGATGCTCTTTCCAGCAGTAGTAGCATTTTTTTTTGCCGGAAAATGTATACTATCACAGATCTAGCTCTAGAAGGTGGCAAGCTTCCTTGTAGAAGTTCCCCATCCTTGATCCTCTTGGCTACCCCGGCACAAAGGCGCTATCAGATAAAGGAAGTTCTTAGAAGAGCAGAGGGAAAGAATGAGAGGACGAGTGTGTAGAAAGATGCCGTGGGAGAGGGCGAAGAAAAATTATCTCGTTATTAAGAGATGAAACTATTAAAATGGCAAAAGGTCCCCCATTTCTCCTGGAACATATCCTCACAAAAGAAATTGCTCTTGCCAGCATTTCAAAGGAAAGTTTGAGCCCATTAAGAGAAAGTTGAGCACGTACGTTCATGTGTGTGTGTGTGGGGGGGATGCATGTGTTGGTTTAACTTTTACAAGATCAAACTGGAACCACTTTCTTGTCGCAAGTGATTAGAGTGAACGAGTCTTCTAAAAAGAAAAAAAAGTCCGGAGCTGGAAAGCTGAAAAAAATTGATGTTAAAGAAAAAGATTTCTCTCTCTCCTTCTCTTTCTCTCTCTCTCTCTCTTGGTTTAAATCTTGAGCTGCAGGTCTCTCAAGCGTATTATATAGTTTTATGAATTCTCTCTTTACATGTGCAAGAAGATGAGGAAGAAGACGAGAGCGGAGGACTGACAAAATGAGACTTGGAGACAGCAAGATATTTGTTCCTATATACATATTTACATGTCCGTATATTGCACATATCCAAGGAAGACATAAATAGGACGTTTATGTGCGACCGTACATTCATATGTATCTACTGACAGACAGACTTACTTTGACAAAGAGAACATCCAGGAGAAAGTCCAGAAACAGACAAGAAGGCGAAATCGTATCCTTTCCATTTTACTTTCTCCCCTATGGCTTCACTTTCACTTGAGCTTTTACCACTCTTCCCTCCACGTTCTTGGTGTGTTTGCAGATGTAATGGGAAAAAATGAAGAAAAAAAACTTTCTCTCCCTTTTCAGCTGAGGTTCTCGTGATATTTTTCCTATGCACACAAGTGCAGATGTGGAAACGCACAAAAAAATTGAGCTCGCGGGAAAAAAAAAGATGATGATGAAGAAGAAGGCGATGGTAGAGGAGAAAGCAAGGAGATTCTCTTGAGGTCCCTGCTGTCTTGGCTTCCCTTTATTCCTTGTGCAAAGACTTGCAGATGTAGAGAGACAGAGAAAGAATGATATTGTGATGATTTTTTTTCTTCTCAAACTCCTTATTTTTTATTTATATAATATTTTATATTGAGCCTATATTCACTGTTTTCACTCCTGTGTCACAACTACGTTTGATCCACCTCATCCTGTCCCAATTTTGCCCTAGTGACCACTTGATAATGATTTGGGCCATTAGATACAACAGAGAAATTTGCTTATAGATGGCTACAATGCTACGAAAGTACATGATTAGTGGATTTCATTATGAACACCCAATACGACTCAATGGTCACAAGTGGTGATTTTTTTCCGGGAATTACTCATCCCACTCCTTCCCCTTCACACAAAATATTCCACTCCTTCCCCACCTTTTATTGCAAGAGAATTGTCAGTTCAACGGATACAAATTGAATTCCAACCCCTCCAAATTCTCATTTAAGTTCAAGTATATTAAGACAGTTTAACCAAAATTGTGATGATATCACAGGATTGTATTTTAATCCACTGTAACAATGGCTAACACCGGCAAATAAATGGGAACAGGGTGAAACTGGGGGAAATTTTGACAAAAAACACAGGGTATAATATAAATCAGTGTTGGAATGTATCTCCGGAGAGACCGGAAATGGCTCTCCTACCAATTGTCCGTGTGCAATAACACATGAATTTTAAATAAATTAAATGAAGCACCAAAGACCGTTCATCAATAGTTAGAAGAGTCTTCAATATCCCTCTCAACTGTAATCCATGTCCGGGAACAGTTTTGTAACACCGGAGGGGGACACCGGGGAAGATATTTTAAAACTGATTTCTTGAGCAGGAGGTTTTGAGGGCAAAGGTACAGGGTTTTTCCCCCCACTTTTGCGGGGTTTCAAAAAGTGATTTGCCGAGGAAATCCGTAATCTCTTTTTTTTTCGCTCTGTCTTACTTCTTTCTAGAAGGCGAAATAAATGTAGGTGTCTAGGGAGCTGGGGAAATATCTAGTCGTAACACATGAGCAGTATGTAATGTCCTGGTATTGTGCAATGGAATCCAGTTACAAGGAATGACTAGGAGAGGTAGAAGAAGAAGAAGAAGAAGATGTGAGGGAGGAAGGAAGATGATGTTGATGACTGCCGACCAAGAAGTGAGAAGACAATAGGGGTTTCGCCTGTCTGCAAGCCTGGCTTCTGAGGTTGACCATGAAGCGAGGTTAGAGGCAAGACGTTCGTAAAAAAAATCCTCGATTCGGGCAATTGTCAGCGAAGACTGGAGGAAAAAGATTTGGCTGGAGTCGTTCGGGTATTTTCCGACCGTGTTCCTTGCCACGCAAACGCAAGTCTCCGTCGATCCTCTTGGAAGGACTGGTTCCAGAGAGGGAACAAGGGAAAGTGTGAGAGAGAAAGTGAAAGAGAGAGAGAGAGAAAGTGAAAGAGAGAGAGAGGAAGACCAAGATAGAGAGAGTGAGAGAGAAAGAGTAAGAGAGAGAGAGAGAGGAGAGAGAGAGTTAGAGAGAGAGAGAGGAGAGAGAAAGAGGAAGAGAGAGACATACTACAGAGTCTGAGAGATAACCAGAGGAACCACTGAGTTCTTCAATACTCCCTCCGCCCGTCTCCTTTCTGCACTAGTCATCTCTAATGTAATTGCCAAAAAGACTATCCTCCTCAACATGTATTTTCCCTCTCATTCACTTTTTTTTATCTAACCCCAGTAAGTATTTCCTATAGCTTCTCTTCCGTTTTCTCCGAATTGACAAAGGCAACGGGGCGCTGGAACATCACAGGAGTTTTCTTTATGGAATGCATCATTCATGAATTTACTTTTTTTTCTCCTACCATCTTCCTTCCATCATTTTCTCTCTATCTCTCTCTTACTATGTGCTTATCCCCCCCTTTTTTTTTTGAAACCCACATTTCTTTATTTGAGGTTAGTTGACTCATGTACAAGGATCATTTCATTTTACTTGTTCCTTCCACCCCCGACTTCACATTTGTTCAGGTGAATTCCAAATTTATTTACTGTTTTCAAACCATTTCACCATTCCAGTCTATGTAGTTTGACAATATTTCCGGTTTTTTTAGTAGGAAAAACGTTCTAAAACATTTACAACAAAAGAAATAGGACTACTACGTAGATTGAGTCATGTTACAAAAAAAAACAATGCCCTCATGGTCCTCTCCCAAAAAACTCGGTGCGGAGCTCTCTCCATGTGGGAAGACCTTGTGCATTTGTAATAGAAATGAAAGAATTATGTACTCCTCATATCTGAATGGGGATGAAAAAATCTCAAAATTACACATTCGTTCATTTCCCCTCCGCACAGCCTCGGAACATATAATGTATAATTCCTATGACTCAGTCCCTATAAACAAGTGGAAGGAGAAATGTATGTGCATTACGTGGTTTCATAATAAAGGGAGGTGTGCACAGAATTTTTTTTTTTGCAGTTTTGTGTACTAAATATTAAGGCTATTTCATCCAGAATTTTTTTCCCTCGTATTCATTCAACTCTTTCGTTCTCGTTTTTTTTTCCTTGTGAGGAAGCTTCGGACCTTGCGGCTAATGATAGTTTATATTCCTCAATCCCCTTTGCCCATCAAACCTAGAAAAGTTTTCTGCTTCCACGTGTTTGCCAATGAGATGGAAAATGTGGTCCTTTTTATTTGAGTTTCTTTCATATTTCCTTATCAACAGTATGTTATCTGCCCCTCTCCAACCTGCCTTACATGGTGGATTCATGATTACGACGAGGAGGCATTATAAAATTGTGTCGGATATATAACGGACCCATCCTACGATATTACATATATACGTATAAAGGACGGCGAAACGCCCCCATAATCACTGCGGCTCCCTCCCACTATCAGACAAATTGGGATAGTTCTCAGGTATGTATATAATCTAAATCCTCGCACATGGGTTTAGCACCTCATTATAGCCGTTGTACAGGCGTCAGTTTTTTCCAAAATGGGGTCAACTGCCAACTTTCCCTTTTAAAAATATATATCTTTATACATACAAACATATATATGTATATTCACTGTACTGGTGAAAGCGGTGGGGGTGAAAGGGTTTTTGGAAACTGGATTGTATCTACAAAAAAAAAAGAAGAAATGCATCACCATCATGTTCCTCCAACCGGTGTAAGACTAGCTGTGTGCACAAGGCTGCTTCCTTATTTTCCTTCAAATGGTTGGTCGTAACCATTCAACTAGGTTGTTATAAGTCTGCAGCAAAAGGAATATGAAACGCAAAAAGAAAACTAAAATAATGGAATGAATTTTTCCCTTGACAATTTTCTGATCATTCTCTATTTTCCATCTCCCTCATTACCAATTCCATTTATGTACATAAGAAAGGGTACACACACTGTCAGGACGGAGCCAATGTAACTCAAAGGTAAACCCAATGACCTTTTATACAATTCCCGCAAACAGACGTTTCTGAGGTTGGCGGAAGTGAACGGGCTTTTCCTCTTGTAAAATAAAATATTTATCAAAATAGTAGGAGAGGGAGGGCGATCTTCAAGCTACTCCCACTTTTCCCACATATGAGGAAGAGTCTAGAGTTCCAACACGGCTTAAGTACATCTGGTACAGCATTTCATAATGTATTCTAATGGAGAAAATAATTTTTTTGGTATTTCTTAAAAATATTTTCTTTAACATGTGATCTCACAAAATGAGATGGAAAGCTCCGGGAGAGTACATTTATGTGATGAAAAAATCTCGACAAATGCGGATTGAAGCTGTTTTGGAATTTTGTCCTTTGTATGATAAGGTATAGCGATGATGAGTAAGCAAACTGTTGACTCATTCGTCATAAAGAAATACAAATGATTTGTAGAAAGCACAACTTTCTCCATATGATTTATGTACTACTCAGTTCTGCTTTCTTTCGGAGGAAGTACGAGAAGGAACCAATAAATATTGACGGAGCATACCATTTGACAATGAATTTCGTCCGATATCCGGGGAAAAAATTGAGTAAAAGCACTATATTTAGATGCTCCCTTTGACTATTACATTTCTTTTTGCAGTTGTTTATGTTAATTTTCGTACGCCAGTGTATGACTCACTCCCAGGCAGCTTACTTGAGCATAAACATTCTTTTAGAGCCGTGGGAAGAACGCAAAGGCTGTCATGTTTCAGCTTATTGTATTTTGTTAGATACTTGAATCCAATAATTGAGTCATCGAATACATTTTAATCTGGAAATGTTCCATACTTCCATGCTGTAATACGAGCATTCCTATAAGTGCGCTTACAAAACGAATGTTTGCTGGTGAGAGCTACTGAGCAATTACGCATACCATAAAGTCATGTGTAGGATCTGCAGTTTCATGATAACCAATCCTTTGTTCACACGGTTAATCCGTCCAGCCGGAAGGTTATTTGTGCAAACACTCATAGTGAAAGTCATGAAGGAAGCTAAGCTATCTTCGGTTCTCTGAAAACACAAATAGTCATCGCTTACCCTGTGCGTCACTATTTTAATTTCTCTTTCACGTACTTACAAACACCGCAAATTTTTGACAATAGCGGGTGCGTCACAAATGATCAAATCTACTTGATTATGTTTCAAAGAGTACATGTGCAAAATAAAACGAAAGTTAATTAAGAATTAAGACTGTTGAGCCTTGTGAAAATGGCTTTTGCAGTCCGTGAGCCGTGAGATTGAACGCAGCAAATTAATGCATTTGTTGTCACATGTCACACATGCTACTTGGTAAGGTTATAATACGAAGTTCTCGCGAGCTAATGCAAAAAAAAAAAAACGTCGAGGAAACTTCCATGATTCTTTGGAGAAAACTTTGAATTTTTCATTCTCAGTTTTTATATACAAAGGAAATGGAACTGCCACACTTGTCCACATGCATGTCGACTGTCGACTATATGTTAGTGTGACTGGATATATTATGAATATAGGGATACGTTCGTACAAGCATGTAGAGAAAATGCAAACAGGACGATTGGCAAGGGGAAATTACCTTCCAACACTGAATTATGATTCAGCATCGAGTGAAAGTAATGTGAAAAATCATGAGAAAATGGAAAGCATTATGTATTACTATACGTGTATATACATATATGAGCTCTTTTTTACACTTTGTTATTAGGAAATTAATATAGAAGGAACGACATCCGTACAGAATTAATTAAAGTAGAAATTAAAACAGGAGTCAAATTTTCCCAGAATAATTTGGACTAATTAACCAGCTAAATTTTTATTAGATTTATTTTGATGATGAATGATGATACTTTATTAAGTTGAATAAAGTAAAGGAATCAATGGTAACATTTTTCAATTTTGACATTCTCTTTTACATCCTCGAGTTATTCGTATTACACATTGGGCTTTTCGTGTACAGAATCACAATATTCAACAGTAGTTCAGATTTAGTAAGTCCACAGTAATTGCTTTGCGCAAATTATATTCGTATGCTTTTATTTATATTACTTAAATTGAGTTTTCATTTTACCATGCAAAGCTGCAATAGTGCCAGATACAGTGTGTTTGTTTGGTAAAGAAATTATGCGAGTGCCTTCACGAATTCCCGTTTTCCGAGATCCGAAGTAGACCAATAACGTATACTGTTACTACCTCCCTCTTGGAAGAAAATGAGGGAGGAGATGCTGAATCCGGGTGTAGCCCGCAGATGGAGAGAGACTCACAACTGGGTAAGAAAACGTTTGTCCGAGCTGTCGTGAGCTCAGAAGCCTACAAGGAAACCGCTGTATGTTGACGACGTTATGAAATGATGATTAAAAAGCTTTAGCATGATTGCAGGATGATGGAGTCATAATAAATAATGGAAATAAAAGCAACTTGAACACGAAGATTGAGGTGGTTCTCTTCTGAATCATGTATTTTTCCTAAATTTTTAGAATATCAGTAATTCATCACATTTGACTTATATGTACATGTAACACACGAAAATGACACAAGTGCAGTAATTAGTACTAAAGGTAAAATCCGTTGTTCTCACTTTAAAATGATAATAATCCATATTATTATTTCAATGTTCAGCTTAAATAAGACTTGTGGTGGTAAGAAAGACGGCAGTAACTGCATCATACAATAGATTGCAATTCTTACACGTTCATTCATATGATAATAATAATAATTATTTTAACACAAACATTACAATATTATTATTATTACTTTTCAACGACATTTTTGAACCATTATCATTGTGCATGACACAAGCAAACGTTATTTGTTTTAAGTCTAGATATACATATTAACCTTGTACAAATGCATGGAGCACAAATTATTTTCAGCATCTCCACATTCAACAACATTGAAGGTTCTTATTAAATCTTGTATAAAAAATAGTCAAAACAAAATTCGAGTGTAGAGGAGCCATGCAATTCTCATTCAAACAAGCTCTGAATATTTTTTTTCTTATGCAAACGCGTGTAATTTTATTTTCAGTGTAAGTAACAACGTTCGCTACTTTTACATCCCCAAAATCAACGACAGTATTCCAAGTACTACTTTACGTTTTCGTGCAATTTCTTGATCCACAATGAATAATTGGCTACATTGATAAGACAAAGGTATATGAACTAACTAACAGTGCGATCTAAACGAAATAATAACAATAACAAATAATAAAAAGTACAAAATCAAGGATTATGCCAGAAATTCGATAACAATTACTCACTGCTAAAACTGCTTTTTGGAAGCTTTTTAATTTAGTATAATAATTAAGAGCGTACGTGGAACCGTTCCACGAATGAACGACTGGAAAAAAATATATGCAAATCTTTCTACCCCTAATTGTTGACAATAAACGAAGCTATAAGTAACTGGTGGTGGGTGCAAGTAGGTACACAGTACACAACATATTTAAAGCCCATTTGACAAAAGTACCGTGTGCATCCATCACTGGAAAATATACTGGAGAGTACTACTAAATGTACTTTTATCGAGTTCAGCGAATAGAAGTGGAGCTAAACTCCTAACAGGATATACGACAATCATGTCTTCCCTCATTAGTAATACTTGTCTTCCATCAAAAAACAACTGCTATAGTCCGTATACACAAAAAAATTTTCACGTCCAACCGAATATTAAACACTAAATAATACAGAGTGGCAAAACTAACAACAAAGAGAAGTTACAATAAAACACAGGTAGAAACAAGGTTCTTGAAACTCGTGTCCAGCAATAAATAACACTGTAAATAATCAAGTAACATATTGAGGTTGATTTTTGCTAATTAACATCACAAAAAGTGAACAATACAGGAATAAAAATGATTCGGTATATGTACAATTTACAGTTTCTATACCTGCTCATTTATTAACCACAATTTCTTAATCTAATCTTGTGAATTAAATTCAAATATTTTAATAAACTCACTAGAACTTCCCCTGCACGACTTCAAGTATGTAGTATATGCATTTTAAGTATTGTATGTATTTACGTACTAAGTGTGCATACATTTGTAAGCCAAAGGTTACTTACTGCCTTCTTGTTTCCATAAACCTTACACATTACAAATGTGAGTGTACTTCTTCCGAACACATAATTTTTCCCTTACAACCGTTTAACCATACATTCGCAGTGCACAATACATCATTAAACATGTGGCTTCAAGATTTATTTGCAATTCGTTTACACTTCTTTGGACTTCTATTCGTAACTTGACACCATATATTTTGTAGTATGAAATGTACACAGAAACACAACTATATTACATATGTATCATGTATGTGTGTACAATGTAAATATTTACAGTGACATTACATATACATACATACATTGCACTACAATTAATGGGAAAATGGCTTTAGGGAAATTGAGTTATGCAATTACATCTGTGCATCTAACGTAATTGGTACGCTTAATTATTTCTGTAAACTTAATGACTTCAATACAATATTGCATTGCAAACAACAACGACCCCCCTTCAATATTCATTGAACAATTTAAATAGTAATGATAAAGTTAATATTAATTAATACAGTTCAACCATTTATAAGAATTAGTATGTAGTGGACCACGCAAGAAGGCAGCTGCACCAGTATTGGATTCGCTTTTGCAACAGAGATTACCGCAAATTGACTTATTTTCACTATATCGCATTTACAAACGTAGGTACACAGAAATTGTATAAAAATTTCATGCAACAATGATATTTGTATGGTGGTCGATTTACACCTGTTTTCAGCTGATGTCTAGTACTCAAGAGGGTCCATAAACATGGTAGGTTTACCAGGATAAACGAACACCTTCACAATTTCATGAGTCACTTATCCCGAAGGATTTTGCCTTCACCCTCAAACATTGGAAGGCCCGCAAAATCATGTCCAAAATTTACAATCACCATCCGATATGCTCTTTAACGGAAAAACTTATTTTCAATTGTTAGGAACAGGCAAAAACAATTTCAATTCCTTTTAAGGTAAAAAAAACAGTCCATCAAAAATACATGATCTTTTCTCACGAACAAGCACACCAACGTGATTTCGTACAAAAACCATCCTACTTTTCTATGTTTCGCTTCAGTAAACCAAAAAAATATATATTCAAAAGTTCTGTCAAAGAACTTCATAAACGTACAATATGATTAACAAATTAAGAAATTATTGACACAATGCCAGAATGTATACATTTTCGGTGCTTTTAAGCAAATATTTGTTGTACAAATAAATTATACATATAATTAGCGCTGCAATACACATATACGTATTGTCTAAAAATAAACTTTCAAACCACCACTGTAAAATGATCGGAAAAAAATCCTTTGTTGGTACAAAAATACGTGCACACATTAAACATTAGTAACAATAGACATTAATAACCGAAACGGATGAAATAAATTTGTAACAGAGCAATTCTAGTAAAGACAATCGTCGCCCTAAATACATTTTGGTATACATAATATTTATAATACAGAAATAGACTCAGTTAGCTGAAGATACAACTTGCTTTACTCATTCTTGTATGAAAGAGGGCGACGATACCCATTGAGTTTGCCGGATTTCCCCAAGTTACCAACACCTTCTTAAGTATATACGCGAACACAAAAATTAAAAAAACATTTATGTTTTTTTGTTTTCTTCAAGCTAAAGTGATATAGCTTTTATAAAACAGCATAATAAGTATGATAATGTAGTAGTACTATTCTTCTCTCATCAGTATTTTTGTGTAAAAAAGATTGACTTCTGGATGTAATCCATACCGTCCATCAAAATGAAATAAATAGCAATCTATTAGTTTTTCTTTGTTACTTTTAATAGTGGTAGGAATAATCACGTGTGCACTGTGACTGCAATTTGGTTACGAATATCAAGGTTCGAGTGCATGTACGCATACACTGACTTGTAGTACTTAATATAGTACGGCGTTTTTCTTTACAGGTATTATTACAGAGTCATAATTTTTCTCTTTTTTTGGTCTACGTTATTGTTTTTTCTCTACTCAAAATACAGAAGGTTGCAGAAATAATAAGTCATGTCCAAGTCGTACTGTCTTCTTTCCTTGGTGGTGGAAGATGGTAGGTGGTGAACGGCGATCCTAACGTATATGATGCGTAGTCAAAAAAAAATCATAAACATACAGTTGCATATCTGCTCTTCAAACTTCAGATTACACGGTTGTTGGAGGTTTGACTTCTTTATTAACGACGTAGAAATGGTACTTATTCCCAAACAGACCCCAGACGACGGCAATGTTTTCAATGATAACATTGAATGGAATCGTCAACAATGCTCCCACAATGAAAACAATCAGTCGACCCAGACCCATCCGATGTAACGAAAAGGACTTGATCACACCGAACACGTACATATAAATGTTCATGGCGCCAATGAAGGCACAGAGGAAGTCCAGCAAGGGTGTACAGGGAATAGGAGCCAAACATGCCAGCACAATGTTAGAAGTGCTCAAGGGTAGTGTAACCCACGAATACAATGAGATCGTCAGCAATATTTTTTTCTCCCACGCAATTTCCTTTGAATGCACTACGAGGTAGATTCCCTGCAAAACGAAAAAAAAAGTTACAAATTAGCATAAATAAGAAATATATACACGTATGTATGTACTATGCACAGATGCGTATACAACCTTGTTTCAAGTTATTTCTAGCTTCACATCCCATGTGAATATTCTTTCGCAGAATCGTCACACTCTACTCTCCAGTTTTGGAGTTATCAATACAATAACATGAAGATTGCATAAAGAGACAAGAGAACCTGGTATTGAATTTTGTACACATTTATGGCATGTCCTTAATCTTACTGCAACACATTTACAGTGTAACAAAGGGAGTATGTCGAAAACCCTGTACCATCGACTTTCTACGTTTCCACATTGGGTTTGTGCTTGTATAAAGGTATAAACCTCTTGTCACAATCATTTAACACCGAACCGCAGTGGCCACCCAAAAAAGTTTTGCAAGAAAGCCCTAACCTCTTCACATTTTTAATGCTTCCATTTCCATCCCACGACACAGCAAAAAAAGCCGCGCCATCCAAATAAAGTCAATACGGGGAAGGGGGAAGCAGACATGGGCTGCGAAAACCATGATCAAAGTTCTCCCCAAAAACTGTTCACCTCGAAAAGTACCCGCTACCACGCCAAATTCGGAGTAGCATGCGGAGTGAAGGTATCGATTACAATATAAATAATTACTGAAACCAACCAGGTAAACACGGGAGGAAGTAATACCTTCGGACACTTTGTCCTTGGTAAAGTACAAGCCAAACGCAAATGTTTAGCTTCGAAGGGCCTTTTACACTGAAATGTCGAATTTATCATTAGTGTATGGAAAGCGGGTGAACCACCCAATGGTTTGGGCGCATCTGGAAGTAGAATGCATACATAAGTGTTCCATCCCATTTGTGTTGATCACATACCACCACAATGGCAAGGCTCAATGCCGTGAACAACAGTAATTATGGGCATGTGTAATGTGCGTGTATGTACAGTAGAAGTTAGGTTACAAAATGGTTTACTTAGTGATGGTTAGGAGCCTCAGCCAATTAAAACGTGAACATTGTACATATGTACATAGCACATACATAAGAGTGTCCTTTCTTCTCACTCTTTCTCCTTCTCTAGAAGCCTGCCACATTTCTTAAGAGAAAATAAACACAAGGACACATCAATTATTTTGCCATATAAATTATTTCAAAAATCGTTAACTGAATGACTTCAGTTTATACAAATGCATTAATACTTCCCGAGATCTTACCGGTAGGAGTTTCTATCGCTTGCGCCCATACTATGTACAGGTCTATGGCCACCTCAAGCCAACACGTGCGCTCGCAATTGGAAAAACATTCACTTCGAGTCGAGTACTTGCTCAATATTGTCTGTATGTATTACGTATTATGTATCTCATTCTGTGTCGTCTCTCTCCTTCTCCCTCTCAAAAAATTTCCACCACTTCACGACTCTGACGGATATGTGTGATGTGTACTCAGTACAACTCACTACGTCATTCTATGACTCAGCGAGAAAGCATCATTCAACGCTCAACCTTATTCTGCAAATGGCAAAAAGGGTTCATACTGTTTCACCCGGAAAGTTACAGTTACAAAGATGACAAGGTTTGAATTTGCTCAAAGACGACGTAACCAGACCGTCTCGAAACCCGTTTCAATTTCATCAAGCAACGTGAAGATTCGAGAGCATTTGGAAGCTCAAGGCAAAATCTACAGGAAACATTTTTTTCCAACCTTTTCGTTATTAGAAATTAAGGAATCACTGCAAGAAGTTCCCACTGAAAGCTATAGGAAATCATACGTACGTGTAGGTATACACTGTGCTAATAACCATTTTACTATATACTCAATGTTGAATCCCATTTTGCAGGTATAATAGTACCCTGTAACTCTACACCTTAATCAGACCTTGCCTTTGCCATCTCGTTTTGACTGCAAACTACCGTGCTGAAATAAAACCTTTTAAAAAATCATTAATACATTATGTGGCATCCGCCATGTTCACCTAAAAAATTACTTGGCAACTCGCAGGAATAACACAATTTCATGTGCATTAGCAGAGCAGTCAAGGTGTACTAATGTACAGAAAGAGTCACCTTTATGCACAACCATTAATTGAATTTTATTTTCACTTTTGAGTTGTAACATGGATATAAAAAGAACCTTAGCTGACAAAGAGAGTGGGTTCAACAAAAAACAACGTTTTCATTTTCACGTTTCCCGACAACAGTGTAAATGGAGAGTATTCGCATTCCTCCATAATATAGCTTTAGCTGACCCACTTTATTTTTCTACATTTCTTAAGGCATATAAATCTTTCCACCATGGTGATGGCTCCTGACGCTCTCCTAAGCGCTACACCAGCGCATTCGAGGGATAAAAAGGGAGAAATATAATATTATATTTCTCTCCACAAAAAATGCATTCAGCTTCAGACAAAAGGGAATGGTAGTTGCTGCAGTATACTTTATAACTTTATACTTCTCTCTAGTGACTAACAGGATGAATTCTAGACACAACCGCAAGAATGTTAGAGTAAAACTGCGAAAACTTTTCAAGATTCCGCAGAACTCCAGAAAGTTTATTCGACTCCCAAATGCAAAGAGCTTTAAGAATAAGAAAAAAACGGACGCTTTGTCGGCAACGTCAAATCCGTCCGTCACAAAACTTTTTCCCCCCTGTATATACGCACACGTATTGTGGCAATGAGATTGATTATCTTCGCGTCTCTTACTGCCAGCTTTTTTTTTTAATCTCACAGAACCGACGGATACATACGTAGCAAAGGTGGCACACAATAGTTGCTATTATAATAGGACTGAAATGACTCCAAACTCTTTATCCCATCATCACTAGGCAGAAAGCTAATGAAAGCTCTCAGCACACCAAGAAAGTTTCTTAATGAGAAGCAGTTTTAGTTAATTAATTTCAAATTCCAATTCCTAGTTTCCATCTGATGCACATATTTGCTCCGATTTAACTCCACCTAGATAAGATCATAAGTTGTGTACTCTTCTACTCTTACACTTCTACCCAGAAATTTACTTTGGACTAAAACAAGGCGAAGATAAACATGAACATGCTCGAGTTTTGTCTGTGTGTGTACATACTACATACACAAAACCTGGAAGTTGGCAATAATCCTTTCAACAACCTGCCACAAGTTTCCCACAAGATCGCAGACAAGACTGTACCAATGTATCGTTTATACTCTTACACTAGCTAACATAATAGCACACTAGTGTACAAACTATGATCATCCCATTTCCTCTTTATTGCAATCCTTGTTTGACTAATTAAAAGCAAATCCTTATTACATTTATGCTGTAAACAGTATCCTTTCTCAACTTGACTTTCCACGCGCTCGAGCCTGGAAACGCAGCTTTCGTTTCGGCGTAAAATGGGCTTGAAAAAAATATGAATTCCTGTACACTCACTTCAAACCAAGTTGGAGAGAAGCGGGACGACCTCCCACTGGGTTCAAGAATCATGTCCCTCTCTCGTCACAATGGACAGCGTAAAACTACCGACAGATACCTTATGAATACAAACATATACACATCCAACCCGTAAGGATGAACGCACCATCAAATATTAAGCACATTACATTCAACTCCAAGCTGATGAGGCGCAAAATTACCTCATGTTGCACGACACTTGAGCTCAGCTGGAGTAGGCATTATGTAATTTACATGATCAATAATGGAAATTTTGCCAGTCCTCACCGGCGAACATGCTTATGTACACGGTACAACTAAATGAGTTTTAAACCATCCCAAGTAAAAGGAACAAAACTTCTGTCATGCAAGTTTTGGCCGAATTATCATGCGTCACATGCATACGACAACAAAACCACAATACACTTCCACTCCATTTCCACACAATGATCAAGTCTCTTTGGAAGTAATTGCTGAGAATTTAAAATAAATGCTTACTAGTTACTATTAAAAATGCAGACGACAACGTATCAAGAATCTATTATTATTAGGCATAAACTTTTATTCACTTTCCTTTTTTAACTTCCTTTTCATTTCAACTCAACTCTGATTCATCACCACAACTCGTGTGTTGACATAAGGCCAAATATTTAATAACGAGGGCGTCATGTTTTTTTTATTAATAACCATTAACGCAGTAGAGAAGGCAGAAAAGTACTTAAACAACCAAACTTCGAAAATTAAAGCGTTGAGGTCACCCTAATTTTTACGGTTGTACTTATTTGTGGGCCAGAGCAAATTATGCTCGCGACACATTGAGTACTTGAACAAAAAAGAATTGCCAAAATATTCAAAGTTTTCAACAAACGAAACTATTCCTATAGTAAACACAACTTTTTCCAGTAAATCTTACTTCGCAGTACAAAAAGTATTTAGTATCAGTTTTCTGTGCGTCTGTCAGCTAATAGCTAGTACTGCTTTGTAAATACTCTCGTGTTACCATGAAATGAGCAAACAAATTAGTAAACAGTGAGTTCATGCCGCCAAAACGAAAATCTATAATTTATTCGTGTCATAATCCATCCAAAATCGTTCGACTGTAGAAGCATAGGAATCATTGGCATTTCATATTTTAACACAACTTTTCCAACATTGTTCGTAAGCAATTATAGCCTAAGAGAACTGGTGACCAATCTGCCCGCAAAAAAACAAACCAACTGTACCCGCCGAGTGCATCAATGCAGAAAAATCTAGGTTTGAATGTATTTTAAACGCGTGTATCCTTTCAATAACAAACATTCAAGGATAGATAAATTTTACTTGAAGTCTATACATACGCTGTTAAACCTGAAAACATGAGGCGTCATTCATTCTCTGGAAATGCGATAGTGACTCATTCCGTATTTCTGATATGAATTTTTGGCATTTAACCGGGCAAGTAACTACCACAACTCTCACCAAAGTGAGGAATATAATATGTTCAAAAACATATTGTATGTATAGCAGACAAGCTCGCTCGAAGGAGTAGTTTATATTAGTATGAGTAGGCCTGCCAATGTGTTACATTTTCATGGTGATGGTGTTACAGTTCATGGTATGTATATGTATCTATCTAGGAAAATGATTTTCAGCATATTTAGATCATGGAATTTAGAGGTCAGTGGTCTGCATATCTTCCACAATCCAGGGTAAAAAACAGTGATAAGAAGTACGGTCCATATTAACTCGATAGCAAGTTGTGCACTGAATCATCCTATCGTTGTCCGCATGGTTGACAGCTTACACAGATTTAATGACTAATTGTAATGACTTCTGTGCTTTGTCGTGTGATAAACTTTGAAGCAGCAGAGCTTTACACGACAGACACAATAGCCGCATTGTTTCTGAATCTGAATGACAAACCTGGGTGAAGAACAAGAGTTCGCACGTACTCTTTTCCAGTCGGAATCATAAAAACTGAGTCCAACCATTCTTCATGATTTTATGGGGAACTCCATTTAAAGTGATAGAAAAGTAAAATGGCTGTCAACGTAAGGATGAACTCAATCATAGATGGATCTTTTGAGAAAAATACTTCCAAGTTTTCGAGCACCCCACTTCTGACAGCTCTCCAATTGACAGGCCAACTATGTCAAAGTTTTGTGAGAGAATTGAGTCATGTCATGGCAATTGTACAAACGCCAAGGTATTTTCTCTCCCTGCAGGCAGTTCCAAGAGTAAGAGAGCAATGGAAGTGAAAGGAAATATGTTGTATACACACACACACAAAAAAAAAAAACTGGCAGTCCAATAAATTTGTACACTAAGAAGTCCCAATGTTATTCTTATAATACATTGTCGAACCATGTATGTATGTACATGTGTGTAAGTATAAGAGTCAGATAGTATCCCAAATCTCTTGCTTTCTCTTCCCCTTTCGCTTTGTTGTCGAGAATCATCTACGGCCTTATACAGCATTAGTGTCAATCCTATAGATACAGATACACTTGTGCGGTGTCGAATCCCCGAAGCTACGAAAGTGTCTGCACCGATTCCTTGAATTTTTTTACGGGACGTGGCGTACCCACAAATACATACAAATATCCTCTCTTAAGTCGTTCAGGGTTCATGCAGTGGAACTGGAACTACCCGTTTCCCCCTCTGTTTTTTTTGTTTCGTTTTTTCGGTTTCGCATACTCTGGATAAAAACATTTTATACCTTCCCACAGGTTAAAGATACCAAAACAACTTTTATCGAGCCACAAGGGTCATCAGGAAACGGCAATATTTCATCCTGAATACGTGACATCACTTCAGAAAAATGTAGGAAGTTTGTAACAACAAAACTATACGCAAAACTACAGCATACATCTGCACAGAAAGATAACAAACACAATCAGAGCATAAAAAATAAAACACAACTTGCATACATATGTACATAGTACATACATCTAAGCCTTTACTGGAAGCATTAATTAAAGCCCCAGGAAATTGAATTGTGACCAGGGGTTTGATAGTATCACTATAATCTAATGACGACTCTCGGAACAAAGAATAAAGACAACCCGAATATAAAACCCGAGAGTGTGGGATGTAACTAAACGTGCATTTTTCACACGGAATCGCCATAATATCGGGAAAGATGGCTAAACTCAGTGAACAGCCTACTTTGTCAAGCAAAAACTTTTTTTCGTTCTGTTACGTAGCATAGCAAATTACGAAGATTACTTCTTTTCTCGTGACAACAAATCCAGGGTAATTCAATTCTCTCTGGCAGCCTGGCAAGGGCACGATGACACTGTTCGAATAATTTGCTTTCTCGAATTTGTCCCATTTTAACCACTGCAAAAATATTTGTGAGTGACTAGATACAGACAGAAGAGTCCGCATGCAAAAAAAATGTGTATATGTATATGTAATATGTACGTATGTTCCTTAACTTACATAACCCATGTCATGTAGAAACCCTCTGGAAAGCATCACCTTTGTTCGCATTAGTAATTATTACAGTCGACATCGTCTCATGCTATTAGTCGACTCATTGTCAAACAGTCAGTGAGTAAAAGAGACAGTCTAAGCCTAGAGGAAATTTGCCCTTGCGGTTGTGAGGAATTGCAGGCAGGCCTTATGCAACCGATCCGGGTTGAAAAGAATACTTGATTAGAAGGAAAAAACCCTAGCTCCATACATTGTGCAACTAACGACAGGGAATTTGGTTTGCGCATTACTATCATGCACATTCTAACAAAGACAGACGACATAGACCCAACGTTTCAAAACAGCTTTCTCCTCTTTACTTAAAATTTAATTCGGTACCTTTCTCTGGGCCAACAAATCATGCAAATGTTGATTTCACCAGTAATTTCCCGGAATGAATGGGCGGTAAAGGAATTGCTAGGAACAACTGGGACACGTCGCATGGAATTAATTCTAATGTATTATTCCGTAAATCGGATTTTCTCAGAAGCCAGATGGTCACAGAAGCCCAGACCAAAATGTGTATGGGGGAAAAAATCACCAATTCCTTCCAGTCAACTCTTAGCTTTTAGGCTACACACATATATATACAAAGTGAAAACTTTTGCAATGCAATGCAATCAATTCTATCATGTAGGTTCTTAAACATACGTATGTGAATGACAGACACAAAAATTATTGTACGAATGCAGACATAACATTTGCTTATGTGAGACCTTAGGAACAGATGGTGTGTACAGTTCCAGTCCTCCTTCAAACCCACCAAGTACCAAACCACGAAGAAATCCCATGATGACCATGAACCGACGCGAAAACGTCAGTAACTAACGGGGAAAGGAAAATTGAAAGAAAAATACTTTTGGGGCTACAAAAAAACATTTCCTAATAAGTTCAGATATACTGGACGACATACATACATACTTGCATACTCAAACAAAGGATGGTTGAAACAGTAAAGTAGCAGCTCTACCACCACACACACCCACTCCAGTAAGTATTGGCTGGCCAAACTCCTGTAACACTTTCCCCACGAAAAACATTCTCTTGATTGAGAAAATATTTTTATGCGCAGGTAGAATATAAGTGGGGATTATTCAAACACAACGTCTACTATTTCATCATCATAAAATTTGTCATTTCCCCCAGCAAAATAAAGCAATGCCCATTAACTACTGATTTATGATTCTGACAATTCTAAATAAATTCATGGTAAAAACCAGTCTGCAGAATTCAGTTTGTTAGTAAAAGGAAAGCAAAGGGAGAAAGGCCGAGGATAAGCTGTCTCTTTCTCTCCCCATGCCCTTCCTTTCTTCTTTGAGTTCTTCTACATTTCTGCAGATTTATTCTGTCCAATTTATCTCGCTTAAATACCCATGACCATAAATCTTACTTTTCCGCCACCCTACTAATTTAAGCACAAAAAAAAACTTTTTTTCAAGCACTGTCTCCTTTTACTACTTTGATTTTACGATGCTCCAGTGAACTAAAATGTATAGCAATACGTGCAGGAAAATATTATTAGAACAAAATGGTATTCCCAGTTACCTCCTATTATATTACACATCTACACCGTTTGTCCCTTTTTATCGGCTCCAAGAACAAGAACCTAGATAGAAAGAGGATAACTAATACTTCTTTCTCAGCCGGGAGGAACCCAAGGGTAAAGACCTACTTTTCTTATAAAACTGCAAACATGTATGTACATAGCCGTCTGGGTAGGACCCATGAACAGTGCCAGACAAATTCCCTTCTCGCAAATCTGACTGTTCCATACTATGTCTACAAACATAGTAATACATACATACGCTGAAAAAACACCAGGAGTGTAGACAGTGCTTCAGACTTTTTTTTAGGTAGACACAATTTCCTTTGCACACCTACAAAGTACATACCAAATGAAGTAAAGTACTAGGGTACACCGACTAGGAACGGCTCTTTGCATGTATTTTTCCTTCGCGTGTTCCTATAAATTTTATGGAATACTAGAGACTCTACAATCCTTGGAAAAAATCCTTGCACTTTCTCCGTACATTGCTTGTAACTTGTAGCAAAATTCCACATGATAAACGAAATGGGATTCTACCCCAAGAAAAATAGTTTTGATTCTGCTTTAATGTGAACAAAAAATCCTACATCTTTCATTCACGTTAATGTACAACTGTAATGCAACCACGGACAAGTATTTCCAGTTAGCGTATGCATACCTATGTACATATATCTATTCTATAATATGTACATTCGACTGTGCAAAACGGGGGAGCGGAGTATAAGACTGGAGCAGACTCCCCTTTCTCCCTACACTGCAGTATGCGGTTATACTTCCCCATACGTATAAGCACTTAACCGGCTGTACAACCCAAACAGTTATGCCTGTTAAAGTATGTGTGCAGTGTGCACGAAAGAAGCCCCAAGATCGATTTTAGGCAAAAAGTTGCCAGCAAGAGTAAACCCAGCCAAGGCAAGGCCTGTCTTGTCCTTTCTATTCACTTTCCTTCAATGATGTACATATTTAACAGACAGAGTGTTTGGCTTTTCTTTCTATCCTCAGCCGTCTACATACTTCCTATCCCTAAGTTGCTGGCAAAACTTCTAAAGAACCAACAACATCACACACGTTATTATATTTAGTGAATGTACAAGTGTATGTACTTTTCACTACTCCCACTCCCGTCCTTTCTTCTTTCTTCCCTTTCTCTTTCACACTCTTTCGCTATCAAGTAGCAGCCTCCATTGATCATGCCTCTGTGATACATTCCAATCACCTTTCTCTTTTTCTTTACTTCTTTTTTTTTTTTTTTTTTGCCGACAGATATTTTCTAAGAAGAAAAGCAAACTCCTAACTTTCCCTTTACTTCCACTCCTCCCAAAGTATCATGTTCGTGATAGCAGCCCATTAACGAAAGACTACCGCATTCATGAGCATAAATGTATTATCTAGTTCGTCTTTCCCTTGTTTCCCAGAATGTTTTTGACATGAAAAATTCATATGGGTAGTGCCTTTATGGATCATCCTAATGGTTCAGCAAGCTTTGCTTCCTTTGACCCTTCTGGCATATCAAATGACGGTGTCAACGCAAGACAAAAACTCTATACTCACACCAGGAGTTGTGAATCAGGATTGTAAGTAATTATCCAGAGGCTATTAAATAACCCGAGGTCCATTCAAGTTCCCGTGACATTTTAGCCTTAATTTATTGACGCTTTTATTCCCCCTAAGCGATCCTAAGAAGCGCAAAGGCAATACAAAAAGTATCAAGTAATCATGAACAGTAAAAAATACTTCACAATGGTGTTAGTCTTACGTATGTAAGGAAACACATCAACACGAGAGTTTTTTTTTTTCACACCAAAAGTTACTCCTGCTCCTACTATAGTTTATATATTTTTTCTTCCTGTGCACTCTGCGAAAGAAAACAGCAAGTCGGGTAAAATGTACACTGAAATAATAGTCCCAATGCAGTGAGAATGACACCGAAGTGGGAGAAATCGTGGTGGTAGTATTGTCTTGAAAAGAATCTTCTCACTTCTGTCAAAACAAAACTCTCACCAACCTTTTGTCGTACATTACTTTCTCTTCACACTTTTCTTCTTTATTTCAAACTTTGTTGGCCTCAATACACGGAGTAAACAACTCCTGGCAAGTAACAGGTCGTAAACGCCTGGTTCCAAGGAAAAAACATCCTTGTCTTGTGAAAAACGTGTAAATTAAACCGCTATCCCACTCATCTTCATCCTACTTGATCCTAAAACTCCAAAGAAAGTTTCTACCTCATTTCACGCTGCTTAGTTTCCGCGGATATTCCTCCGTATTCAAAGGGTTGGAAGCTCACATGTTTTCACCAGAATACACAAACACGCGTAAGATAAAAGCTGGACATATTTTTATAAAAAATTTAGTACCACAGAGGAGAGCGGCATTCCAGTACACCAATTCTAGCTAACCAAAAGAAGCGTCTTCTTGCACGTACGACTTACGACAGATGTTTTCATTTTATACACTATCCTTTAAGATTTAGACCTTAGCCTCTGTCATACTCCTTGCAAATGTATTACTTTATGCGTTACCTGCCTTTATGTACTAAACCGTGAAAAACAACCTTCTTCAGTACACGAACGCATTTATATAATGTAATCCATGAAGACCAGCGAACGGGGGTTCTTAATCATGGCTTCTTTGATCCTGCTCGTATCCCTAACGTCTGTTTGGGACGCAAAAAAAAAGTACCTGTCTGATACTGATGTACTCACTTAAGATGTTCCTTACTAGTACTAGTTCTTTTGCAGTCATATTCATGACCACAAATGCTAGGTTAAACATACAACTTTTCGTTTAAAGAAATTGCCAAACCATATGATTTATGCAAATTAGATTACATATGATTGAATATAACTCTCCCTTCAATTTTGGATTCATAGTGTTCTTGCATGTGTTATACTTACTGTGCTACTACACTACAAAGTAAACAAAATGAATAGAATAGACAAACAAAGCATAAATAATAAATAAATAATAGTAGCTCAAGCATACAGCCTAACCTGCTGGAATGTATCTGAACTTTGAACATGTACAGATACTCAGATTCAACCTGGGTATTTATTACTATTCATATTATTTATCATTGTCAGACACTTTCTAATTATCTACACTGATGATTCAATCCCTAACCCAGCCCATGTAATTTGAATAGAATAAATTATATGACCAGTTGTATTATTTTCAATTTATATCCTTGAACTCCCTCTAATTAAAAAGCATTTAAATGATTTTTTAAGTCACTGACAGTTCTCTTTATTTTCGGAGCATGAACGAGGGATTAATTTTTGGGATGCGAAGATCAATTGTAATATACAAACTCAAATGTGAGTCATGTTCAGTGTAAATATAGAAATAGAAACCTTCATTGAAACACTCAAGCAAGTGTTCCCTACAAGTTAATTACTTTCCAGGCACCGTCGTTTTTGATAATGGAATTAATTTAAAGCATTAACACAATTTGTTTTTTGCTGCCAGGCTTAACCATGAACCGAGTGTTAATGATATTTATCAACAAAGCCTAACCATGCGTTCAAGTCTCGGATGCTCCAGCAACTCACTCCAACTCAAATTTAATTCCATATATTCATTCAAGTACCTTCTTCCGTAATGCTCCGTGTAATAGCGTGAGATTCAATAATATAAACAGAGAGCCTCGACACAACAAGCATACTTCACATAAGTAAGCGGAGGCAGAGAGATGAGATTCCCTGCCAGAGAAGGATTTGAGACTGCCACTAGTCTGTGGATAGCACCACCCTTGAGAACAAAATTCTGCAAAATCCATGGCTTTTCTCTTGTATAATGAATGAAGTCTCTCCACCCCGTCTCCGCCCCTTAATTTTATACAAAGTTTTACTTTGGTTTCATTTTGCTGTGCCAAGTGTAACTTGAAACTTGAATCCGCACCATACAGAAATAATATAGTCTTCATTTTGTTGGTGTACGTAACATTGGTTTTCCAACAGGCCAATTATTCAAACTCCTATAGTGTAACAAAAATTTCTAGAGTTTAGTACACTTAACGATCGAAGGATTGTAATTCTACATGTTAGTTTCATGAAAACTACGGAATGTAAATATATGTCACAGTGCGTAAGATCAAAGTATTTTGATTACGTGCTCCCCATACGCTCAAAGGTTTACCCTTACACAAATTACTAGGTTTTCGCTTACATTCTACACCTGGTTCAGTATTGCCAGAAAAACATGCATGCGTATTGCATATACATACATATTATTTTTATGTATACTTGTTTGCAATATACGCCTGCGTCTGTATAGTCTTAACAATAACCACTTAAACACATGACGTGACTCTTCGAATTTTTTTTTGTAAAATGGCAAAGAGCTCTTTTGTGTCTGAACGATGGGAAGCAAATTATCAGACGCGAATTCATGATAACGATGTATAACGAAGAACATGCAAACACGTATGTGTCTCATCTTCGTCAACAGCCTAATTTTAAAATAATTTGCATTCTACGATTCTACAGTGAACAACCAGTGCTTTACTAAAGTTTTCCCTACTCAACTCAACGAACCAATATTTCATCATCGACTCTACAATTATTCAATAACATAGCAAGCTGCAAAACTGCAAAAACCCATACATAATCATGATTTTTTTTAGGAATTCAGCTAAAGACAGCACTCACAAATGCCTTTGTGCTACAGTAGACAGATTTTTATTAAAAAAATCAGAGCATAACGCGATCTTGTGAATTCATTAAAAGGGATATTAAACTTTGTACTATTATTAGTATACTTATTCCTTTTTCTATGTAAAGTCCAAAAAAGTGTCAGATTGCAGAACTGAATAACATGTGACTTAAAGACTGAGTCCATTTTTATTAGATACAATACTAGTAATCCAAAGCCTTATCTCGAGGCCCAATTAACATGGCCAAATCCCTCGATATCAACCATTCAATGCTTCACTCAGGTGTTAACCTCGTGTAAAATGTCGAGCCTTTTTTTTTACGATCGTCTATTCACTCCATTGAATGCATAAAACTTTTGTACGTTATTCATGCATTTCGTCAAATACTTATCTTTCGACTTTATTATCATAATAGTGAGTCAATGGTGGGATTTTCCCTGCATTATGAATCGAATTTAAATTACGATCACATATGTTATATTTTCGACGTAAGGGTGGTGTGAATGCGGTACAAATTTTTGGTCTTGAAGACTCTTCATTATACTAAAAATTTTCGGCAGGTCCCTTGCTCTCGTAGCTGTTGTATTGGTATTAGTGTGGTGCAAACGATATTCATGATACGATATTCTCGTTAATATCGTCCAATTCTTACGAACGATAATGCACGAT